>CM062804.1:776714760-776749760 GCA_031772625.1 Pinus tabuliformis | reverse complement strand
CTGTCATCCTTTTCATTGATCCATACCACTCAGTGTACCAATATCCTTTCATATACCCCAGTCATGGCAGGTCAGCAAGCTCTTACAAAGATAGAAAGAATTGTTACTGCTAGGTATGGACCCTTGGTCTTGCCTGTCCCTTTGAATGCCATGCCTGCAGGAGATTATCAAGAATACATGCCTAAGTTTATTGGTACAGAAGGAGTAACAACAAAAGAGCATCTAGAGTCTTTTTATTATTATGCTGAGAACCTGGATATCTATGAAGAGGATGTGTGGATGCGGGTTTTTGTCCAAAGCCTAGAGGGAGAAGCTAGAAAATGGTTCAGAGAATTACCCCCTAGGTCTATTGCAGACATTTAGGCTTTAGATGATGTGTTCCTAAAGAATTGGGGGGATAAGAGCAATCAAGATGCAAATGAAGATCAAAGGGTGAAGACCCTTTTTCAAAATATAATCATGGAAGAAGAGCAGCCTGAAGAAGAGGAGGAGGTCTGTGGTTTGGAAGATAAGGGCAGTGCCCCTTTCCTAACCAGAGCTGCCTATGAGAAGTCATTATCTATAGGCACTGCTCACCAGTTTGTTGTACCTGCAGAACAACAAGCTAATTAGCAGAAGCAGCTAGCAGCAGGTCCTACCATCCTCCAAGAATCTGAGCCTAAAGCCAGCCCATTTTCCAATGACTATGCAGATCTGCAACTTGACCAGCCTACTTTTGTCCCATGCCTAGTGATCAATAAGGGAGAAGAAAGCTCCCCATCATCTTATGTTTCTCTGTCTGCTCAAAAGAGAATCCCTAACAGTTGCCCACTAGGCACTGAGGCAGGCAATAGCTCCATTCTCAAGGCTGATACTGATTACCTTAGTCTTGATATTCTGAAACCTGCTCAGTTGGCCTCCACAGAGCTTGAAAGGGCAGCTTGTCAGATGACAGAGGAAGAGGGTGTACAGTTGTGGGACTCCTCCTTGGATGGGGACTGTTCTAAGCAAGATGCTGGAGCAGATGATGTCTTTGTGTCCCCTACACATGAGCACATTGGTACACCATTTATATTAGTTTTGTAGGCCAGAGATGACACAAAGAAGTACACAGCATTCATTGTTATTCAGCAAGTGTACAGAAGCTCCCATGAAGAACATCCAAGGAGGAGAATATATAGAAAGGGGATGAAATTTGATCCATATCTACCAGATAAGGTCAAATGCCCTAAACTCTTTGAGGTAGAGGATCAAATAAATCCAATCTTGTAGATCTATGATGAAGGGGCCGAGAGAAAGAGAAACAGTTTTGATGGCCCAATAGATGGCCAATTTTTGAAGATTTATGTCCTCAGGCCTTAATGATTGTAAGCATTTACTTTTACAGGTTTTAGTGTAGACTTAATTTGACTCCATGCCCAATGGATACTAGGCAATGTTTTTAAGCTTGTTTTATATGAAGGCATTGGTCTACAGTTCTTGAGACCTCACAGGGAGGATCTCATCCCCAGAAGGAGCTAGTGTTAGCTTTGCTACAAACTTCAAAATTTGGAGGACCACATTCTAAGTCGGTTGTGTGTTTATGCCAAAAGGGAGCTCGCAGCAGTCATTTACCTTCTTCTCCTTCAGTTTGCTTATACTCTCTTAGCCCTTTGTATCTTTTCTTTTCCTCCAAAACCTTTACAAACTCGCCTTCCCTCAGGTCCCTGGGTGAAAAGTTAAACCCATACGATCATATTCACATGACCGCACGCCTTTACCGCTGTTGTCCCTATCACATCCGTTGCACAAACATGTGCATTAAACCTGCACCGTTGGATCGCGCATCATGATCCGACGGTCTCTGCTGTTTTTACCGCTCATTAAACTTCGTTTATTTTCCCCGCTGTCTGACCGTCCATTGCGCGATCCAACGGCGTTCACACCTCTCGATCGCACGAGTTTCCCACTCGTTAATGCACGGGGAAAGCAGTTTCCTACCCGTCACGTCCGCCACGTGTCGCGCGTTGAGTGGGATTGCGTGGGTTTATACGGATACCGCCTGACCCCCGTAGGCGGTGCGGGGAATATTGCCCGCCAGCAAAACCGCCCTCCCCCACTCATTAAACCCCACATATTTTTGACCCCCGATCACCATTAGATCTGCCTGACTGTGATCCGATGGCCCACATTTCTCCATCCTTGTTTTCTCCCGATACCCCCTGTAAGTAGATCTCCACTGTTGATCTATGCAATTTGACAGTCCACCTCGATCCTCCGTTTACTCTCTCCACCCGCCATGAAGTCTTCACTCCTTTGACTGTCTTGAGCTCTCGAAGGACAATAGCGATCAACTACCAACACCCGGCGTAGTTAATCTTCAACTACCACATTCAACGAACAACATGGCCGAGAAGAAAGTACAAACCTCGAGTAGTTAAAGTAATTTATCAGTTATGGAGCTTCTTTCAGTCAACACTCCACCTGCTTGAGAAGGACGGCCGAGTAGTAGAAAGATCAAATCCATTCATTAAAGCCAGCAGATCATAGCAGAGACTCCATCAGAGAGTTAAGGTGGTTGGTGGTCCATTATGACCCCTCCATGCATAGAATAGCAGAATATCTTTGTAAACAAATTCTATATATACCCAGAAACAAGATGTAATCAGGGTTGATGGTTGTTGTATTGATGTAAGGTTCAACTTCTGGAGACTGTAACTACTGTGATACCTGCAGCATCTGGTCTTCATTTTCAGCTAATACAAGCTTCTTTTGCTATTAATTGATCACTTTCCATTTCTACTCTGTTCTAGGTTGTGCCTGTTATGCATTTTTCATGTGCTCTTGATTTTTAGCATTAGAGGGCCTGTCATCCCACCTCTGTGTTAGAATCTAGTATGTATCATTGAATGTGTTATGCAGGTTTCTATTATTTTAGTGCCAGAGAGCTGTCGTCATGTCTGTGCATTAAGAAATAGATTTGCAAACCTTTTTACTGGTTGCAGCTAGCCATCACATGGTCTTGTGCATCTGCTAGTGTGGTCAGTATTCTCCATGTTCACCTTATCCTCAAACTGTGAGTAATTGGTGGTCTAAAGCCTTTTAGTCTGGGGGTGTTCACCCATGTCTGGGGTTAAGCATAGTAGAAGTCGTTATCTGGCTTGAATATGCATCATGCCTTCCATTCATCCATTTCCAACATTTTTGTTGATTTTGTAATGTTCCCGAGCATCTCTGAGATGTAACCTAGGAGAGTTTCTTGGGGTGATAATGGTATTGATAAGCCATGGTATTGGCCCATGGTATTGTAACAATGCCTATTCATAATTTAATAACAAAATCGAAATATAACAAATTGAATTTTATTATTTTTATTAGTTTAACTTTTTATTATTAATTGAGGCCATATTTAAATGTTTACACTCATGCCAATATCATTTTTAACTTCTTCTTCTTCTTTTTAATTTAGCGTCTTACCAAAAAATAACAAATTGTTATTAAAATTAAATCATTTAACCCAATTGCAATTTATATATTTTATTTTATATTATAAATATTTCTTTTATTTTTTTAATTATAAATATTTCTTTTCTTTTTCATTTCCAGTTTAGCACTGGGTTCAAATAAAATATTCACAGATTACAACATCACATTGTAGCACTGTATTTTACTCTGCCTTGCCTTGCTGATATCTGAGTGGAAATTCTAGAAGAAGGAAGAACATCAACATGATCTATGGATTTCTTTGGATTCAAACCCCAGATGGAGTTTGCATGGGAAACACCTTAGGAGAGCATCAACGATTAGATGGAGGACATGCAAGGTCATTGGGGGTGGAGATTTTGGCCATTTGCACATGGGTATGAATTTGGACTCTGGAGATTTCTTCCTTTTTACTAAAGATGATTTTTGTTCTTATGGGTAAACAGGGTAAAAAATTTCGAGGGTTTATATGATCAAAGCATAAATTTCATCTAGAGTTGAGGGTTAAATGATTATGATAATGTAAGATTTTGGCCATTTGCACATGGGTATGAATTTGGACTCTGAAGAGTTCTTCCTTTTTACTAAAGATGATTTTTGTTCTTAAGGGTAAACAGGGTAAAAAATTTCGAGGGTTTATATGATAAAAGCATAAATTTCATCTAGATTTGAGGGTTTAATGATTATGATAATGTATATCTTGATTGCGGCCAACAATTCATCAAAATACAATGCACAAGTAATAATTTTGCATGTCCTTATTGCACAAAGTTTTTAATGATTAACAATGAAAAAGTAAGCATTTCGCATGTCCTTATTGTACAAAGGGTTTAATGATTAACAATGAAAAGGTAAGCATTTTGCATGTCCTTATATTACAAAGGGTTTAATGGTTATAATAATGCAAATATTGATTGCAGACAATAATTCATCAAAAGACAATGGACAAGTAAGCATTTTGCATGTCCTTATTATATAGATCAATTGGCTCCTCTCTAACTTTTCTAGGGTCAGAATGCATGAAAATGTTTTTTCTTTTCACCTTTTTTTTTAGTGGTTGATTGTTTGTGTAATGGAATCTACCATGCCCAAATTCAAAGGGATCAAGTGTGGAGCACTGGAAAGGTATGTTTTTGCCAAAACAATTTAGTGACTTTTCAGTAACAATTGTAACCTTTTCTGCATCATGAACTCAAAGAAATAAAGAATTTTAATAGAATGTGTGAGAATTAGTATGGAAAGCTTAATCGCTGATAATTGTCATTTTTCTATGCAGGAAAAGGTGGAAACAAAGAGGTGCCATTCAAAAGGGAGAGACAAAGGAGGAATAATTGTTGTCCCTCTAGAAGGGAACCGGATGCAAACGAGATCGAACAGATCGAAGCAGAACGACCCAGGAAAGAAAGAAGGGTTACCAATTCGGCAGAACAGGGAAAGAAAAGTAAAGGATTAACGGCTTGGCGAATCCCTCAGGATCTTTGATCCTGAGGGATCGCTGTTTTACTTATTTTTGTTACCTAGATATCTCCGCCATTACTTTTATAAAAAGGAACAGCATCGTTAAGCAAAGGGACTTTTATGTAATTTTCAGTTTCAGACTAAAATTTGATCATCGACTCTCACTGAGACTTGGTTTACTATACATTTGTTTATGCGTTAATATAAAAGACATGGTGTTTATTTCATCTTTGCATCTAGAGTAATCTAAGGCGGTGTACCATTGGAAGCTAAGGGCCCGGCTCCGAAGGACACTTGCTTTTGTATCATTATAACTTGATTTCTGCGTGGTTTGCTTATCTTTATTGCTCGGTAATCTGACATGCTTTTCATGTGCTATTCCATGCTCTGCTACGATTAATTCATTAATGGTTTCTTCAGGAAATTCGTGTAGTGACTCTGTATTGTATGAGTAAATCTTTTCATAGTTGATTGCATGTTATTAGTCTAAACCAGCTATTTCTGTTACAGAGTATTTGTACTGAATATTACGGTTATTGGATTCATTTGAAGTCCCAATTATTGGAATCCGAAAGTAATGTTATTCTATTTGGAAACGTAGTCATATTCTCCTTAATCGTCAGATTACTATGTTAGCGTGTTGTGTGTATATATGATTGATTCTTGTTGTTCCATAATTCATCAGTGAGTGCTGTTCCATAAAGTACATTCCATCCAATTTGCCTTAAGAAAGAAGATTGCTATTTTATTGCAGAATGTGAGTTTGGTTCAATAGAGCAAGTTTAGTTCTGACTCGCGAGACTTAGTTTATTTGATTGTTGTTCCATTTACTGTTGTTCCATTTTAGACTTGCTGTTCCATTTCCTATTTGTTGTTCCATTTTACTTTCTGCCATTCCATTTACTTGCATTTGCTGCTTTGGTGTGAGAGAAGGTCTAAGGCTGTAGTGAGCCTCAGCAGTCGCTGCCTAGCTCCCAGACCTATGGTCCATGCTCTAATTTCCTTTCCATCAGTTTCTAGAGGGATGGGTTATCGCTTCCGCACCCTTGACTGATAAGCTGCCTTGTGTGATTTTATTCTTTTAGAGTAATTTAGTCATAGTTTAGCATCCTTTTACTCTTGTATTTTCTGAACGTTGTACTACTAAGCATTACTCTGACGAATAGCCTCAGATTGAGATACTCTTTGCAATAACAAAGCGTTCCCGGATTGACTTATTAATGTGGAATAACTAGAGGTGAAAGAGACCCTTGTTACAGCTCTACATTTTGGTGTCGTTGCCGGGGAAAGAGTATAGCCATTTGTCTTTTACAGAGTAGTGTACGAATCTGCTAGGGGAGAGTTGGATTTTAAAAACGAAAGGTAAGAACCTGCGTACGGGGCATGTAAAAGCCCTGCTCCAGCGTCTGCTTTCCTAGCAGAATTGTTGGTTGAACAAGATTTAGTAGTTTATTAGAGTGCATGACTAAGCAGAAAAAGCCAGAAAAGAATATCAAACCTCCATTTAAACCCGAAAAAGCCAAAGGGCCAGTGACCCTTGGCCGAACAACCTTCATAGACAAAATATATAAGGGAACTGAATCTCAGCCATCAGTAGGCCCCAGGAAAATCAATTCTAAATAGCCTACTAGCTCCCTTCAGGTCACAGGATCACCATCTGTAGCCTTCGCTGAGGTGCATAGTCAGACTGATGAACGGGACTTTCAAGAAATTGAAAATTCTATTCTAGAACGACTACAGGAAGGGAATCTAAGCAATCTTTGTGAAGGAGAAGGGGAAACAGGGGAAGTTGAGGAGCCAAGATCTCCTCCTAGGATAATTCAGCCATTAAATAGCCCAGACAAAGGGAGCACTGCAAAAATCATTATTGGGGGAATTCAATCTCCTCAAACAACAGGGACTTTCATTATTCTAGACAAAGGAAGTGCTATTAAAACAATCCCTATCAAGGCCGTTCCTTCTCAGCCTAGGAATACCCTCCTAGAAATCCCGGAAGGTTATTGGCACATATTCGATCCCATGGCGCAGAATCACCCAAATACTCAAACTTCTACATTACAATATCCTATAGTGGATTCCGCAGCAAATGCTCCTATGAAAGCAATTCCCCTTCAACACATTCCTGCATTTCACGGACTTACATCAGAGGACCCCGATGCATTCTTATTTGAATTTGATGTGCTATGCAGGGGATATGATTACACCACTGACCCCCAGAAATTAAAATTGTTCCCCTCCACTTTGAAAGGGGCGGCTTTAAGATGGTTTATGGGTTTAGGTGGTGGAGTTATAAATAACTGGGAGCAAATGAAAGAATCTTTCCTAAAGAAATATCAAGATTACTGTAGTTCTAGAGAACTAAAAGATGAAATATTTCAGATGATAGCTAGACCAAATGAAACATTAGAAGAATACGTAGAACATTTTCAGTATAATTTACAAAGATCTCCCTATGCATCACTACCTCTGCCTGATAATGTGTTAAAAACTGCATTGATCAGAGGCATGAAGGAACAATGGATTGAAACATTAAATATCATGGGAAAAGGGGATATTTATCAAGAGAATTTTGCTGACATCATTGATTTATGTATCAGGAGCTCGAGAGGCAGCACAAGGATAAAACCAGCAGAATATGATCGGTTTGTCAGAGATAACAAAATACCAACAGAGGGAGTAACACGTGTAGAACTTGGAAATTTATTAGAAAATTTTAAAACTGATATTCTGGGGACATTAACTACACAACTTGATATTGTGCAGGCTAAACAGAAGCAGATGGAGGCAGAACAGAATTTGGCGATCTTCTGCCCCCGATGTAGAAGAAAACATAGCCACAAGGAATGTCCACTGGATGCAGTTCAAACATGTGCTATTTGTACAAAAGATCATCTTACTGAGAGCTGCCCCTCACTTCCCGAATTAAAGGCAGTATATAAGGAAGCGGAAGAAGAGCCAGAATCAACATACTTCATTAACCAGCATCGCCAATGGAAACCAAGGCAATCTGGTATGTTTTCAGACCCAACTTCTTCTTTCCAACCTCCGCAGTATAATGCTCAACAATATAGTATGTGGCAAAACCAATCTCAACCCCCATTTCCAAACTGGTCATCACAACCGTTTCCTTCTCCAAATCTGTGGATGAATCAGACAAGCCAATTTGGTTGGCTGAATTTTCCTTACGCCCCACCATATTGGCAGAATAACCCATATCCTCCACAATGGACCCCCCCTACTTTACAAGGTTCACCCTGGCAGACAAACTGGCCAAAATCGACATATCAGCCAACAGGAACTATTCCGCTCCCTCAACCAACTCTGCCAGCTTTACAACAAAACCCCCAGTCTAATCTGAGACCACAACTCCCAGCCCAACCCAATCCCAATCCAAATAATAGACCGATCCAATCCCTCCAAATCATAGAATCATCAGAAATCGGACCTGATCTGAGGGAGTGCAATGATCTTCAGTTAAGATCTGGACGTATAATAAAAACAGAGGGAGATAAAATAGTTCACATTGAAGATCAGTTACCAACAGAACAACCGTTACAACAAGAGGGTGTAAATAAGGAGCAGACTCATCATCAAGCAAGTACATCCTCTCCTCCCTTCCCAGAACGATTAGTCATACCTCGACCTATACAATATCTAGACTTTGACATTCTGGGAGAGTTACAAAATCTGTACATAAGAATTCCATTCCTCCAAGCCATTCAAGACATCCCTATATATGCAAAAACTATAAAAGAATTGTGCATAAAAAAATCAAGGAGGAATGCAACCACTAACCCAAGAGTCCAAGTAGTTGGTACTTTATCTGACCTGTTATCAGGAACACCCATTAAATATGAAGATCCGAGAAATCCAATCGTAACTGTTCAAATCTATGGTCAGACCCTGACTAATGCTTTAGTTGATCTAGGAGCTGCAATTAATATTTTGACAACTTCTACTTGCCAAAAGCTCGGCATTACATCGGTAGAACCCACTTCTACTTTGTTAGAATTGCCCGACCGATCTGTAGTTCGACTAGAAGGTACTCTATACGATGTCATGGTCTCTGTAGATTCCTGGGAATACCCAACTGATTTCCTGGTAATTAATCCAAAAACCCGACTGGATGGACACCCGCTAATTTTAGGTAGACCTTGGCTTGCTACCGTCGATGCTTACATTGGCTGCCGGCAGGGAAATATGACTATAACCAGAGGACCAGATATTAAAAATCTAGTTCTATACCCTCCAGCACAGCTAAGTCTTACAATGATAAAAACTAACCAGCACCCTGTATCATACGTTACTGACAATATCAGATCCCCATTGACTGTACAGAAGGCTCTAGAATTTAAAGACCAAACAAAAGATGATGCCATGAATAATTTCATTAGTGAAACGGAATCTAGATCTCACACACAGTGTTTCATGATAGAAGCTGCATTCGATAGTGAACTAGAAGAAGATCCTTTGAAAGATGTGCATGACCAAACAATACCTGTGACTTCTGTTGCTAATAGAAAAGTAGTGGAAATTGAACCGGGAAAGACTCTAAATATCAATGCCAACCTTACACCGGACCAAGAATTAAAGCTCATCCATCTGTTATGAAAGTATCAAGAAGCATTTGCATGGGATTACCCTGATATGAAACGGATTGATCCCCAGTTGTGCACCCACCATATTTATATAGAAAAAGATGCAAGACCTGTTCGTCAACCGCAAAGAAGACTCAACCCTCATCTAAAAGATGTTGTAAAAGCTGAACTTCAGAAACTTTTAGATGTTAATTTTATCTATCCTATTTCTAATAGTAAATGGGTCTCTCCGCTTGTGGTTGTACCCAAGAAGCATGGGAAATGGAGGATTTGTGTGGATTATAGGGAGTTAAACAAAGCCACACAAAAAGATCATTTCCCTCTTCCATTCATAGACCAAGTATTGGACACTTTAGCAGGAAATAAATTCTTTTCTTTCCTGGATGGCTTCAGTGGATACAATCAAATTCAGATTGCTCCTGAAGACTAGGATAAAACCACTTTTACTTGTCCTTGGGGAACGTTTGCCTATCGAGTTCTACCCTTTGGCCTATGTAATGCTCCTGCCACATTCCAGAGGGCTGTTCTTAGCATCTTTGCAGATTTAATAAATGATGGACTTGAAGTGTACATGGATGACTTTACACCATATGGAGATGATTTTGATCCAGCTTTAGACACTCTAGAAAAAGTCCTACAACGTTGCATTGCTACCAAGCTTTGCTTAAGCCATGAAAAATGTTATATGATGATGACTGAAGGGCTTATTCTAGGACACTATGTTTCAGCAGCTAGCATTCAGGTAGATCCAGCCAAAATTCAAATACTTTTGCTTATCCCCACCCCCACTACTCAAACAGAGGTACGCAGCTTTCTTGGATTTTCTGGGTATTATAGACGATTTATAGAACATTATTCACACATTGTTGCACCTCTATATGCACTAACTGGTAATTTTGATTTCTTGTGGACAGAAAAATGCGACCGTGCTTTCCAGGAATTAAAGAAGCTTGTATCAACAGCTCCAGTCCTTCGAGGACCAAACTAGAATTTACCATTCCAAATCTCATCTGATGCCTCAGATACAGCAATCGGTGCAGTCCTTGGGCAGGAAGAGGATAAAAAACCATATGCTATTTATTATATCAGCAAAAATTTATCCCCTGCTGAATTAAATTACACTGTCACTGAAAAAGAATTCCTGGCTGTAATACATGTTGTCAATAAGTTTAGACATTATATTACAGGCTATCCCGTTATTTTATATACAGATCATTCTGCTATCAAATATTTAGCAAATAAGCCTGTCACAAATGCTAGAATAACTAGATGGTTGATCTTATTGCAGTAGTTCAATATCACAATCAAGGATAGACCTAGCAAGGAAAACCCTGTAGCTGATTTTCTCTCACGAATACCAAAATAAATTGAAGCAGCAGCAGTGGAAGATCAATTTCCAGATGAGCACTTGTTTGCTGTTGCTGTTCAAACACCCTGGTATGCTGATGTTGCCAATTACCTTGCAGTAGGTAAGCTACCAAAACACTTAACCCGTAATGAACGTAAGTAGATTGTTCGGAAAAGTACTCGATTTTCGTGGATTGGGGGCTATTTGTTCCACACAGGGGCAGACATGCAAATTAGGAGATGTATTCGAGAAGATGAAATTTTCGACATCTTAAAAGCCTGTCATGACGGACCATGTGGGGGACACTTTGCTGAAAAAAGAACAACACATAAGGTATTGCAGACAGGATACTACTGGCCTACAATTTTCAAGGATGCGAAGAAATTCGTCCAAGCCTGTGACAACTGCCAGCGAGAAGGACGACCTGGTCAAGCCGATGAAATGCCTCTGAGGCCACAATTAGTCATTGAACCATTTGAACGATGGGCTCTTGATTTCGTTGGACCCATCAACCCATCATCAAATCAGAGAACATATATCTTGGTGGCCACAGAATATGTCACCAAATGGGTTGAGGCCGAAGCGTTGCCTAGAGCTACAGAAGATTCTGTAATACAGTTCCTGTTCCACTTGTTTGTACGTTATGGCCTTCCGAGAGAAATAATTACAGATGGAGGACCACAATTTGCCGGAAACAAATTAGCTGCAACACTTAACAATTATCACGTCCAGCATAAAATTACTACCCCATATCACCCGCAGGCGAATGGGCAAGTAGAAAGTAGCAATAAGGTAATAGAATCAATTTTAACAAAAACCATTGCTTCACATAGGCATGATTGGGCTTCCCGATTACCTGAAGCACTGTGGGCTTATAGAACCACATGGAGAAGTACCACCGGTTATTCACCCTATCAATTGGTGTTTGGAAAACAACCTATTTTCCCCATAGAATTCGAAAGCCAAACGTTACGAACTGCACAGGAATTTGGCCTAGATTTAAGTGAGGCACAAATTAATCGATTACAACAGATTAATGAATTGGACGAAATTAGGCTCTCCGCATTACATAATACAACACTTATTCAACAGCAGCGAGCTAAATGGCATGATGCACTCATCAAGAACAAAGTCTTTCACGAAGGAGACTAGGCTCTATTATATGACTCTCGGTTTCAGGACTTCCCGGGGAAACTGCAGACTCGTTGGTTGGGACCATACGAAATCCAGAAAGTACATGATAATGGGACCCTTACTCTGATCACAATCGATGGTTCTGGATATGCATTCAAGGTAAATGGCCACCAAGTTCGTCTCTATCGCAAGCCACTCACTCGGGAATCCTTCTGTCAGCAGCTACGACGAGACACTGATATGGAAATTTTAGGGGAGGAAGCAAAATCTTCCTCACCTATAATTCAGTAAGGAATTCATTTTTTTCTATAACTTGTACATAAGTTTTTGTATATATATTTCCTTAACATTTTCATTGATCTTTCTCTTTTTTTCAGAAATTTGATTTTTGCATTCTGCGTGCCTTTGCTGTTCCTTTTTCAAAAGGAATAGCATTTGCGTGTTTCCGTTGTTCCTTTTCAAAAGGAACAGCTTTTGCGTGTTTCTGCTGTTCCCTTTCAAAAAGAACAACATTTGTGATTTTCTGCTGTTCCTTTTCAAAAGGAACAACATTTGTGATTTTCTGTTGTTCCTTTTCAAAAGGAACAGCATTTGTGATTTTCTGCTGTTCCTTTTCAAAAGGAACAGCATTTGTGATTTTCTGTTGTTCCTTTTCAAAAGGAACAACATTTGTGATTTTCTGCTGTTCATTTTCAAAAGGAACAGCATTTGCGATTTTTTGTTGTTCCTTTTCAAAAGGAACAACATTTGTAATTTTCTGCTATTCCTTTTCAAAAGGAACAGCATTTACGATTTCCTGCTGTTCCTTTTCAAAGGAACAACATCTGTGATTTTCTGATGTTCCTTTTCAAAAGGGACAACATTCATGATCTTCGGCTGTTCCTTCTAAAGAAACGACATCTTAAGTATTTGTTTGCATGGATTCTTCTCTACTGCTCCTTTTTCGAAAGGAACGCCATCGCCATGTTTTTGCTCTCTGTGATGATTTATATGGAGGATGCTTTTTGCCCATGTTCTCTCCAGTCTTTAAGATACAGCTATGCACTTATGCAATGAACATAAATCACGACATACCGAAGTCAGCAGATCATAGATCGCTATCTTTATAGGGCCTAGTATTGATAAGAGGACAAGAGGAGGGACACACTTACCTCTCATCTTCGTTGTCATTGTCGTATTACCATTGCTTTGGTTGGTTATCTTTATCATGACGATTTCCCTAAAAATTTTCTTTGATTATTACTTAGGGATAAGAGCAGAGGATTTATATCTTCCTGTTGGGATGATAAGACTTCTTCCACCATTCCCACTCTTAAGGAGTGCTGAACCACCCTTATGTGTAAATAAATAAGAAAAAGTGCTTTGCAAAAAGAAAAAAGTAAATATGGATTATCAATTGTCGAATGCAGGATAGGGAGTCTCATCAAGAGCCAGCCTACCATGATCATCAGGATGGAAGCGAAGTGGCATTCCCATTATGGCCACCACACCAGGGATATGGTCCAAAAGGTACACTAAATAAACAGACCTTGGAATAGGGGGTCTCATCACGAGTCGGCCTGCCCACGTTTCGCACCTTCCTTGTGAATGGAATTATGGCTACCTGGTTACCAAGCCAGCATAATGGCCTGCATTTTGACAAAATACTTTTCAAAATACACACAAAGGATCATGGTTCCGGGGGTGAAATAAACAACTCTGCCAAGGTTATGAACACCTATCGGCAGCAGAGCTCTGTTAATGGTATCAAAGTCGTAATGGTTACACCAATAGGTATGATATCAATACTTCTTTGTCTCTTATATCCTATGAATAAGTCATATTTTATGTCCCGATGTATATATCGCATGAACACTCATTACCACCAATCATGGCAAAGGAACTGACAATGACCTCTGGAGATTTCGTACGATTGACAAATGTCCCATCCCTCGGCCTCACATCATATCACGTAGGCTCTTATGTAAAACGCGATCCACCTTTTTGCCTCGATTTTGGTATTTCGTTGTCCATCTAAAACATGGCATAATTTTATATGCTGTTCCTTTATGACTTGGTTACACAATGGCTGTTGCTCCTCTATTTGACGGCTGGGACAGCCTATCACATCGCGGGGGGGAAGGTAACCTCATTACTCCACGAATTACGTGTCAGCACACCATTCGGGGAAGATAGTGTACGAAGGTATGGCATGGTTTAACGATATGATAATTCTATTTTACGCAAGTTGCCATCCACAATCCATTTTTGTTGCATACTTTGTTTTTTTCTTGCGACGATCACCCTCTCTGCGTCTCAAATAGCACAGGCAGTTGCTGTTCCATTGGAAATTCTTAGTGGAACCATGGGGGGAAAGGCAATCCAAAGAAAACCTCAGGAGTTGACAGTCTCCGCTGCTGGCCGGGAGATCCTGGAAAAGGCAGGATGGCTGAATTATTTCAGTCGCCTACAAGAATCAAACGAAACAGTGGCGTTGGAGTTTCTACAAAACTTGCAGGAGGACTACTCCATAGTAAGAGAGAGGTGGATAGCGGTCACTGATGATATAATTGCAGAAGTCTCAGGACTACCAGTCTCCGGACCTATATGGATGCTGAAGAAAGAAAGATTACAAAAGATTATGAAGATTTTCCAGGATGAAGGCCAGAGCTTGATAGTTAAGGGGAAGGGAGTTCTGCCAGCAATGTTAGGAGAACCCTGGACCGAATTGGCAAAGATAGTGCAGAGCTACATCACTTGTGAAGGAAGGAAAGACGTGGTAAGACCACGTCATCTTAAACTCTTAGCTGTTTTGAAAGAAAAATGTTCTGTAAATCTGCCTGCACTTTTAAATTCGTTATTGCATGATGCGGCCCGAAGCCTGAAAAAGGCACAGCACATAGAAATAGTTGTTAGCCACCATGGATTGATTCGATTGATAGTGAGCCATAGTCTCACTCAACAGCAGAGCAGCTGGGAGGAGCTCATTGCATTGATCGAGGGGGGATT
Organism: Pinus tabuliformis; assembly: GCA_031772625.1. Lineage (NCBI taxonomy): Eukaryota > Viridiplantae > Streptophyta > Pinopsida > Pinales > Pinaceae > Pinus > Pinus tabuliformis. The sequence continues at coordinate 776,734,793 of CM062804.1, read as the reverse complement.
GGCTACACCATCCCCAAAACCTAAACATTCCTCTAGCACACCAGAACGATCAGAGAAACGCAAAGAATTGGCAGCAGAAAAACATGTTGCTCCAAAACGAAAACATTCTTCAAGTACACCGGAACGACCAGAAAAACGCAGAGAATTGGTAGCAGAAAAACCTGTTTCTAGTACACCCGAACAACCTGAGAGACCAAGAAAATCAGCCCGGCTAGCTCGGATATGAGGGAGGCTGGAAAAGATCTAGGAGAGCACCAGCCAGCCAATCGAGATTACAGACGAACCTCCAGAACCAGAAGGAGGACCTTCCGAAGAAAATGCTGAACAATCTGGGGGCGAGGCTGAGCAAGCCGGAGAAGGAGTCGAGGAGGGAGACGTGCACTCCGAAATAGAAACAGAAGCTGAACACTCCAAGGCAGTCACTGAGCAGGACAATCAAGAGGAGGAAGTAGTACAGCCAGAAGGTAGCCCGCCGTGGGAACCTGTGGGTGAAGACGAATTGGCCGCAATCCTGGCCAATATGGGGGAGTATGGCCAACCCTCCAGCCCAGCAGGCCTCCCCGACGGACCTCTAGAGGAAGACATACCTGAGAAATTGCATGCAGAAAAGGCAGGAGAAGAAAACCTGCCCGTTTATGATGAGGAGATAAGAGACACCAATCGGGAACAATCTGTTCCCAAGACAACAGAAGAAATTCTAGATGGAGTAGGAGCAGATTTAAGGGCCAGTCATGAGCCCTCTACTGAGGCAATAGAAATCAAGAAATTAAGGAGCAAACAACAGAGGTTACTGAACACTATAGCCCAGCTCCGATAGTAAATTCGGATTCTGAAAGCCAACCTGAGGATACGAAGGACCACAAGGAAAAGAAAAAGAGCCACTACAGCAAAATCCCGTAGGACAAGAAGACGAAGGACTTATAGCCGCCCTGTTGGTCAAAACCCCGCTGAAAGACCTACTGCCGTTCCAAATGACAGTGAAGAACAGACTGTTGTTCCGAATGACGTTGAAGAACAGACTGTTGTTCCAAATGACGTTGAAGAACAGACTGTTGTTCCAATTGACACTGAAGAATGGATTGCCGTTCCAATTGAGGCAGAGGGATAGGATGATGTTCCATTAACAGGGGAACCACAGCAACCTTTCATCCGTGTTAAGAAAGAAAAGGAGAATAAGGAGATCCAAATAGAGGCACCACCCTCAGGGGTAATTCGGGTTCTGAACTCCAAACAGCATAACAAAAAGGTTCAGGTAAAACTCCCGGCCTCTACGGCTCTATGGAAAAAGGATCCGAAAACAAGAACCTTGCACAAGATGATGAAGCAAGCTCAGCAAGAAGCCGAACAGCTGAGAGAACAAACAGTCCCCCGGGACAAATATGAAGAGTTACAACAGCAACTTCAGGATATTAGTCAGTTCGAGAGCCAGGCCTTCGAAGGATGGCAAAAGGAGAAAGAAAAGGTTGCCAAGGTAACTCATCGATTAGATATTGTTGTTAGGCAGATGGACACTGTGTGTTCTTTGTATAATGACGTTCTGACCTGTAGGGCCCCTGCTAAAAACTATGCTTTATTTTTGCTTGAACGATATTTACGATTAAAGATAAAAGCTGTTAGGGCAGGTGCCCCTATACAAATCAATACTGTTAATGATTTCATAGATTGTTGCAAGCATTATGGAATTAAGGTTCAAAGATTATTGTGTGAATTTTACTTGCATAACCTCGTGCTAGACCAGGAAACTGATTTAAATCCTGGCCCTTTTGTTGGGGACATACAATTGCAAGCCTTCATTTCATTCGGGGTTAATCAGCTGAAATGGCTTAGAGCTTATAACACTTTTCAGAGACAAGAGAATAGCCTAGACTTGTGGGTGAGAGCTAAGCCTAGAGACCCAGTGCTGTTATGGAGAGCACATAGGAACCTTATGAGAACCCCGGGTGTTATGGAGACATTAGGACCCATGCACGAGGACCTAATCCGACACAGTCTGGAATATTTTCTAACTATTAAAGACCTCGCCATCGATGCTGCAAAATTCTGATACTGGATTTCTAACCCAAACATCCAGCTCAGGGAACCGTTCAAATACGAAAATTTTGAGTTGGCTGCCAGCCGATTGAACCTTTATGGCGAGTGTATTTTGCAAGCAGGGCCATCCTGGTTAGGGTATCGATTTCGTAGACCAATCATTTGGCACCCTGCACCTGGATATCAAGCCTTGTATGAAATGCCTGAAGGTCAAACAAATCAGTTCTTTGATGATCTAGTTGCTCATCACGGTTGTAGGCCTCCACACGAGGTTCCCTCTCCGGCCTATTCTCTTACCACCTTGCATGTCAACTATAATGTTTTCATGAGGGCATGAAACAGGGTAAGCAGGGGGGTGTGTGGAGCACTGGAAAGGTATGTTTTTGCCAAACAATTTAGTGACTTTTCAGTAACAATTGTAACCTTTTCTGCATCATGAACTCAAAGGAATAAAGAATTTTAATAGAATGTGTGAGAATTAGTATGCAAAGCTTAATCGCTGATAATTTTCATTTTTCTATGTAGGAAAAGGTGGAAACGAAGAGTTGTCATTCAAAAGGGAGAGACAAAGGAGGAATAACTACTGTCCCTCTAGAAGGGAACCAGATGCAAATGAGATCGAACAGATCAAAGCAGAACGACCCAGGAAAGAAAGAAGGGTTACCAATTCGGCGGAACAGGGAAAGAAAAGTAAAGGATTAACGGCTTGGCGAATCCCTCACGATCTTTGATCCTGAGGGATCGTTGTTTTACTTATTTTTGTTACCTAGATATCTCCGCCATTACTTTTATAAAAAGGAACAACATCGTTAAGCAAAGGGACTTTTATGTAATTTTCAGTTTCAGACTAAACTTTGATCATCGACTCTCACTGAGACTTGGTTTACTGTACATTTGTTGATGCGTTAATATAAAAGACCTGGTGTTTATTTCATCTTTGCATCTGGAGTAATCTAAGGTGGTGTACCATTGGAAGCTAAGGGCCCGCTTCGAAGGACACTTGCTTTTGTATCATTATAACTTGATTTCTGCGTGGTTTGCTTATATTTATTGCTCGGTAATCTGACATGCTTTTCATGTGCTATTCCATGCTCTGCTACGATTAATTCATTAATGGTTTCTTCAGGAAATTCATGTAGTGACTCTGTATTGTATGAGTAAATCTTTTCAGAGTTGATTGCATGTTATTAGTCTAAACCAGCTATTTCTGTTACAGAGTATTTGTACTGAATATTACTGTTATTGGATTCATTTGAAGTCCCATTTATTGGAATCCAAAAGTAATGTTATTCTATTTGGAAACGTAGGACTATATTCTCCTTAATCGTCAGATTACTATGTTAGCGTGTTGTGTGTATATATGATTGATTCTTGTTGTTCCATAATTCATCAGTGAGTGTTGTTCCATAAAGTACATTCCATCCAATTTTCCTTAAGAAAGAATATTGTTATTTTATTGCAGAATGTGAGTTTGGTTCAATAGAGCAAGTTTAGTTCTGACTCACGAGACTTAGTTTATTTGATTGCTGTTCCATTTACTGATGTTCCATTTTAGACTTGCTGTTCCATTTCCTATTTCCTATTCCATTTTACTTTCTGCCGTTCCATTTACTTGCATTTGCTGCTTTGGTGTGAGAGAAGGTCTAAGGCTGTAGTGAGCCTCAGCAGTCGCTGCCTAGCTCCCAGACCTATGCTCCATGCTCTAATTTCCTTTCCATCAGTTTCTAGAGGGATGGGTTATCGCTTCCGCACCCTTGACTGATAAGTTGCCTTGTGTGATTTTATTTAGAGTAATTTAGTCATAGTTTAGCATCCGTTTACTCTTGTATTTTCTGAACGCTGTACTACTAAGCATTATTCTGACGAATAGCCTCGGATTGAGATACTCTTTGCAATAACAAACCGTTCCCGGATTGACTTATTAATGTGGAATAACTAGAGGTGAAAGAGACCCTTGTTACAGCTCTACATCAAGTAATGCAAGAAAATTTTACGGTAGGATGCAAATACTAGACCTTCCTCAAAATTTGTTACATGAAATTATTTTTTTTGTAATCATGAACATAAAATCTTTTATGTTTCATCCTTAGATTCTGATCTCAATTTTCTAGTAGGATGCGAATACTAGACCTTCCTCAAACATTGTTACACGAAATTAATTTTTTTGTAATCATGAACGTAAAATCTTTTCTATTTCATCCTTAGATTCTGATCTCAATGCCTATAGTTTTAAAACTTGTTACTATATTTTAAGTAGAATATACTTAGATCCATTAAACCTTACAACTCTCCAAATCTTAGGTTAATTTCAGCTAAAAAGAAGGAACCTGAATGGATTTTTCAATTTAGACTCAATTCTTACAGACAATGATTAAAAATGGAAGAACCCAAATGGCCTGATAACTTTTACCCACCCATCAATTTCCAATACCTTTTCTATTATTCTAAACCTAAATAGAGAGAGTAGAAGAAGAAGAGGAGCCTGGATGAGGTGGGCCCTGACCTGCTTGATACTTTTCAAAAGATGGGCATGCCCTTGACTAGAAGGAGAGATTGACAAATGTTGTTGTAGATGTTGTTTTTTACAATGTTTTCATTGCTACCATGCATAGGTAGACTCTATAGGTAGTTGAGGTTATCTTTTGTTCATTATAAGAGGTAATTTAGGAGTATATTGATCTTGTTAGGAAGTAGCTTGGAAGGGTTGTTCCTCCCAGTGATAACTATTATGTTGCATTGTAATTTTTTTTAGTGATAACTCCTATTAAATCCCAAATCACACTTTGTCACCCATGGAAATATCCACTTATTTCAGGATGAATGAGATAGAGATTAGGAAGTTTGAGAGGACTCTTATTGTTGTAGATGAGAGGAGTTCTGTGACATAGATTGAAGGATGCAATGCACCATTTTATGACACCAATCATCTTGTTAATTTTAGGAAACAATCGTATGTTCTATGATTTAGAGAAATTTTACTTCAATTTCTTTATTAGCCCAGTAACAATATTCAGATTAGTAATCACATAAACATGATAGTAAAATGGAGATAGAACATAAACATAAATAGTAGAAGACAAGCCAAGACAAGAGGACACAAGATGTGGCACCAGCCAAGGACAGACCCCAATGTGGGGAAACCCTTGATCAATTCTTATTTTAGTCTTCAATAGTTCAACAAAGAGAGATAGTATAATTTACAAATCTGATAATTTATAACAATAGTAAAAGATCCTTAACCAGAAAAGTCAACGTTGGTAAACAGGGCAGATTTTACCCTCAACAAATTGGTCAACTTCAGTAAACTTTGGCATCCAAAAAACAAGATAAAACAACCGTAAAAACAGTCAAATTCAGTCCAGTCAAACAACCCACTTGCGGACAACCCTAGCTGCAGTAAATGTTCGTCAATAGTCAATTTTTAGCCTCGATTTTTGTGCCCATAAATGTGGCCTTCCCAAACAGAGATAGCCCTCACAAAAATGCAGTCAAAGGAGGTCAGCGCATGCTAGTCAACACTTGGTCAAACTGTTTAGAAATTTGGTATCCTGAAATTTCGGATGTGTGGAGAGAGAGAGGCCCAGAAATCCATACCCAATCAACAAAGAGAGAGAGAGAGAGAAGTGTTAAGATGAATGTGTCCAAATGAGGCTAAGTCACCTTCTATTTATATGCAACGTTGAGGATGAATATATGTGATTATTGGGCTTTTGAGCCTACATAAGTTTGTTGGCCAACCTTGACAATATTACCATAATCAAAATAAATTCATAACTTCATTTATACATGTCATAATCGTATGATCTTTAGATTAATCCTACACCTGCTAGAGAGAGGAATCCAAGAAAAATATTAGTTGTCATAAATAAGATGACCCATGTGAAGTTTGGCCCGAGTTTCCAATTTTAACACTCCCTCTCAACTAGGGAGAAATCCATCTTCTAATCCATTTTCCAATTTGTACTATCTCTAGCATTAATGCACTACTCTGCTCTTATGAACTATGAAGAAGAAGAAGTGATCGAAAATGTATCATACCATTCTCTAGTGAACCAAAGTCAGTCCCAATCAAAGGAGAGTGTGTCATACCACTCTTACTGACCCGAAGTCAATTCCAATCAAAAGAGAGTGTCTCGTACCACTCTTACTGACCCGAAGTCAATTCCAATTGATCCTAGATAAATATCAGTCATCCTAGCATAGGGAGTATGGTAGTACACGATGCGTCCATTGGTAGTACTATGGTCTCTATCCTCATTTCCATACTCATTGGAAAGATGAGAGGTACTTCCCATGATTCCCCGACTGCATGGGTAGGATGTCTCAGTAGGAGAAGGATGAACCACTCATCTTGCCTACATGTTGCTAAGGGGTGTCACAGGGGAAGGCTGAACCACTCACCCTATATGCATGAAACCACTAGGGGAAAGTTGAACCACTCACCCTATGGTTTCTCATCACTCCAAGAAGTACCCCAAGACCCTCGGAGCTCCCATAGCTCAATGTCCATCTAATATAGGACCCTCATAAGAGGGTTTCTCCATGACTCCAAGTTGTTCTCGGAAGGCCAAGAACTTCACCTTCTCCAGGGGCTTTGTTAGAATATTAGCAAGCTACTCATGAGTCCCAATGTGATGGAGCCTTATTGCTCCTCATTGTACTATATCTCGAATAAAGTGGTACCTGATATCTATATGCTTGGAGCATCCATGAAACATGAGATTCTTTGATAATCTGATCCCACTCTGGTTGTCGCAGAGGATTACGGCGGTATCCAACACATGTCCAAACATCTCACTGAAGAGCTTCCTCAACTAGATAGCTTCATAGGAGGCCATACTAGTAGCTATGTATTTGGTCTCGATGGTGGTCAAGGAAACTAATTTCTACTTCCTGCTCATCCAAGATATCGAAGAAGAAACCAAAGAAAAATAGCATCCACAAGTGCTCTTGCAATCCACCAAACTTCCAGCCCAATCAACTTCAGAATAACCATGCAGCCTCACATCTCTAGCATTGTATCTTAGTTGATGAGTGATTGTGCCCTGAAGATATCTCATAAGATTCTTGGCACCAATCAGATGTATGTGATAAGGCTCAACCATATATTGGCTCAATGCGTTAACTGTAAAACACATGTCCCGATGGGAGTTCACCAAGAACATCAGTGCTCCTATGAATTGATGATACTCAGAAGCATTTCCCAATTCAGGTCCAGAAGCACTACCACATAACTTCTTAAAGTTAAGTTCCATCAGAGTAGTCATAGGCTTGCAGTCCACCATCCCAAATCTTTCCAATATCTTCCCAACATATTTTCCTTGAGAGAGGAAAATTTCACCTGGCTTTTGCTAGACCTCCAATCTTAGGAAATAGTGCATTGGTCCTAGGTCCTTCATCTCAAATTCAGAAGCCAACTCCCTCTTACATTTGTGAATGAGAGAGTTTGCACCTGTCAGAAAGAGGGTGTACACATAAAGTACCAGAATGAGAGGCTTATCATTTTAAACCTTAAAGTAAAGGTTTGGATCGACTTCACTTCTAGTGAATCCCAGCTCATTAGATAGCTATCGATCCTCTCATACCAAGCCTGGGCTGATTTCTTCAATCCATAGGGAGATTTATTCAACTTGCATACATGAGATTCCCGATCATGAACCTCAAACCCCTCGGGTTGTTCCACACATACTTCCTTTTTGATTGAACCATGAAAGAAAGCGGCCTTGACATCCATCCGATGTAGGTTTCATCCTTGCAAGGAAGAAAGGGATATGATTGAGCGAATGGTGGTGTATCGGGCAACAGGTGCAAATATATCATCATAGTCTACACCTTTCTTTTAAGAGAATCCTTGAGCAAGAAAGCAACCCTTGAACTTTTCTACACTTCCATCAACTCCATGCTTGCTTTTGTAGAGCCACTTAGAGGTGACAACTGCTTTTTCCTGGGGTTTAGGGACCACAGCCGAGACATCATTCTTCATAATTGACTTGTATTATTCATTCATAGTATCCTTCCATAATTGATGCTTCACGACTTCTTCGAATGATGAAGGCTCATTTTGAATGATAGTGCTCATGGTGGTCAAATATCCTTGATACATATTCGGCTTCTTGCCTTCAGGGAAATTCCCCCTTGGTGCAATGTGTCTCTCAGAATCTTCGAGAGTCTCCCTAAGCCATGAGGGTCTCCTTTTGGAGGAGGAGGGTTCATGAGGTGGAGGATCAATATTATCCATAGGTTTATCAACATCAGGAATCGTTTCATCTTCTTTTTCACCTTGATTTCTATTGTTAGCTTGTTTGTCCTTCCTTAGGATCTGAAGGTTGTTGATCTTCCTGAGGGCGTTATCCTTGTCGAAGGTGACACCATGAATTATCTCAAATTCCTTTTGACCAACCACATAAATTCTATATCCCTTAGAATTTTCACTATAGCCCATAAAGATTCCTTTCTTCCCTGACGCACCCAATTTTCTTATTTTCTCTTTCGGCACATGAAAATATACGAGACTTCCAAAAATTCTAAAATGAGAGACATCGGGTTTCTTACTAGTGAACATTTCTTCGGGAGTCTTGGAGTCCAATGGTTGATGAGGGCATTGGTTTTGAACATACATGGTGGTATTTGTAGCTTCAGCCCATAGGAACTTCAGAAGGCCTTGATCATTTTCCTCCTAGTTAATTCCATTTCTACTATCCCAATGCTTCTAGAATTCCTTCTCCAAAGTGATCTCTTAACTATCTTGGAGGGAAATTGTTTACTTGATTAGAACCCAATGATTACAATTTGATTAGGAGAAAGGGATGAGAAAGCTTCATATTCTTCAATATATTCCGCAAATTAAAATCATATCAAACAATTGCCTTTTTGTTTAATTGATACGATGATCACTAGAGCATTTGTTAGGATTTTGAGACCTTTTTCAATGATTTTTTTTTCTAAAAGTTATGTTCTCAATTAAAGAAATTAAAGAAAAGGTGAAAATGATGCAATGGAAGGATTTTCTGTTTTAGTGCCTAAGAATGCCTTGCTAATTTAAATGGCTAGGTATTTTCTTGACTCAAGATTAGTCACATTTGACTTCCTATCATTTCTTTTAATTTCATTTTTGTTGTGTTTATATTATTATCCTTGAAGTTGGTGATATACTATGTGTGTAATAAGAAGTATTAACTACTAAGCACTCTAAAACATGATATTGATGGATGACTAACTTTAAATGTCCCTACTTGACACTTTAGTATTACATGATCATGCAAAGAAATTATTAATCAACATTAAAGGGAAGATGATTAACGTGCAGTGTTTCTTGGCTATCATATAATTACTTCATTTTTGGCCCCCAATAATATATTTGAGGCTATTTTTTTGTTGTTACCTGTGGAGCTTCCCTTTGGCTCAAGAAAACATCGATGATAAATGTCCATTGCATTGGCAATGAACACCATCAAAGAGGAATTCACCAAAAGAAGTAGAGGACATGGGAGCAATTGGTACAATGAGCGGATAACCACTAGAGAAACATCTAAGAACCATAATTTCTTGTCTATTTAGATTCACTTGAAATTAACTATTCACAAAAAGTATCTTTTTTTCCAAATATTTTCATGTATACAAAAATACTAAAAACACAATTTCAGAATAATTATTCAAACTAATAATTATCTGATAGTCATAATTTATAATTAAATAGTATAATATGATTAATATTATAGGAAAAAACTATAGGGTCTGACTGTGAGGGGCATTGTGACAATATGTGTACACTTCTCATTGTATTAAACAATCATCTCTCAGAGTGTGATATCCATCCAGCGAAATGTACTCCCAGAGGCCATTGTGGGATTGAAATTTTTTCTTTTAGTGGACAAGTGATGATATATTTTCTATGCCTTAGTGTTCTGCTTCCCTAAGGTTTTGACACTACTCACATATAGCACCTTCATTCCACCAAGTGATGTACTTATCTTGGAAAGTTGAATCATTTTGTCTGAAAAATCCATTATGATGTTGGATCAATCTCATGATCCTAAAAACATAGGTCATAATAGCGAGGAACTTTTACTTTGGGAAAAAGAATATCCAAATTTAAGGAACATGACTCTTTTAGAACAAGCAATAAGGATATTCTTACACTGATCTTTTTCTTTTCCATTTGTTTTCACAAGTTATCTATTCGAATTCAAGCTTATGTGATCCATATTTTGAATATTAGAAACCTTTTCGGAAGAAATAACATTGGAAGACTATTGTTTGATATTTTTAACATGTAACTTAGTTGGTATGATTATGCCTAAGGTTTTGATGAAGGTTGAATACTATGTTCATAAGGTTTTATTTTCTATGGTGACGTTTTATTTGCTTTGTTTATACAGGTCATCTAGCCACATAATGGCCACTATCGAATGATGAGGTATATGTCGTATAAATGTTTTATAGTATACTTTATTTTATATTCAAGTATTCATCATATTTCATGTCTTATACTCTACATTTTATCTTGTTTCATTTCAAGAGAGGAACTCAATATTGATGGTAAGAAGCAACAATTGAAGAAAGAGGAGAACAATAACACTGGAGTGACAAATGCAAAATGAGAGAGAGAAGAGAATCTGTCTAATGATACCATTAGAGCCAATATCTTGCATAAGACACACTCATAGAGACTAATGGTCAAGCCTTTAGAGTTGGTGAATTCACTTTCAATGCTTTAGCAGCACAGTTATAATGTTTCGAAATGATGAAAAAATAATTCATGTGTAAATTGTAGTCCAACCGATATTAAGTTGGAAACACATATTGTAATACTTGATATTTTATATAATAAAATTATATGGTTGAAATTATTTTTATTTGCACTTGATATTATTTAGTCTTGTAATTAACATATATAACTTTGAATTATCATATCAGATAAACATGCACATTGTGTGGCCTTTTTTTGAAATTTAGTCACAAAATCATACTAATTAATTCATGTTGATTAATAATGAACACATAAAATCAATCTAAAACTACTATATTTGTAGTTTATATTAATTAATGATGAACATGAATAAAATGAATATATGACTAAATTAGTCGTTTATAATGATTATGAATGAAATTAAATGAAATGAATAGAAACTACTAAATTAGTCATTTATATAATGAATATGAAAATACCAAAAAAAGATAAATGAATATTGCAAATAATAATTTTTTTTATTAAAATGATGACTAAATTTTGCATATATACGACTATTAATAGCTAACTTACAGTATCTTATAACACGACTAAAATTTCTTATATTTCTTTGGTCATTAATTGGTTTTCTCGAAGATTCATATAGTAATATAATTTTTTGTATATTTGGTCATTAATTGCGACAATTAATGACTAAACCAATGAAAAATTAATGACCAAATTAATGACTAAATATACTACTAGATGGTAAAATTGAAGAAACCAATTAATGACTAAGATAAAAATGACTAAAAGTTGATCGTGTTATAAGATACTGTAGATTAGCTACTATTGGTCACCAATTGAAAAATGGTATTTTATATGCAAATTGTTAGGTCCCTATAATACTAGTGATTACCCCATTACTATTGTAGTTGTATCCCTTATTATTATTGTGCCTCTATTGTGCCCATATTGTTATTATTGTGCCCCATAGAATCCCTCTATTGTTATTTTTGTGGCTTTATATTATTATTGTTAGGTCAGCTGGGTTATATTGTGACTCCATAGACTCCTATATATAGAAAGGAGGTTTTGTCATTTGAATCATCAAAGAATTGTTCATTTATGTAATGCAAAGGAGGTTTCCCCCTCGAAGAGGCTGAATTCTAAGGTGTTGATCTATCTTTTCTATCTTTTTGTGAGCTGGTTTCATAACATTTGGTATCAGAGCTTTGGATTCTAGGGTTTCGCTGTTCCAAACAGGTCATCGTGGCTTTTTCGCTATAACTTTTGTTCTGCAACATTTCAGAAGCTAAAAAGAAACCCATTTGAGACGAAATCGCACTGAACCTTGGGTCCGAATTTTAAATATTTTCTCACTATATTTGTGGAGATATGATCTGAGGAAGTTGGTACTTTTGTAGACTCCTGAATTACATTCCAAATAGATGACTTGGGGAAAATCGTCATAACTTTATCTCTGAGCTTTAGATTGAAATTTCGTAAGAAGATACAGAAAGAGGACGAACTGCAATTTATTGTATATATTTTTTAGAGCCAAATGTCCAAACAATGACTCGTGGCACGTCATACAAGTTCGCTCTACTGAACTAGTCTATAATCAGGTCACTGTGAGAGATTTGGAATAAATCTTCCCTGGAGAATCCAATTTGGATAAGACTGGTGGCATTGGAAAGAGGACACAAAGGGCTACTGTAGGTCACAATTTCAGAATTGGATAATTTGAAATTATAGAGATACATCAGATTCAATATCAAGCTCCTACAAAGTGGAAAAAGGTGTGTAGTTTTTTTTAAATTTTTGCATAAGCTTGGTTTGAAAAATTAGTTTGAAGGAATTCAAAGGGCATAGTAAAGCATTATTATTGGTAATTGATGCCTTGAGGAAAGAAAATGCAAACACCTAGTAAGCAACCTGAAAGCTCTAGCATGACTCATGAAGAAGAGGAAGAAATGCAACATGATATATCAAAATTACGAGACCAAGTGCAACAATTGTCACTTCCACAAAAAGTAACAGAATCTAAGATGGATGGTTTAAAGAAAGATGTAGAAGCTAAGATGGATGGTTTAAAGAAAGGTGTAGAAGATAATATGGATTTTTTAAAGAAAGGTATAGAAACTAAGATGAATGACGTGGAAGCTAATTTGAAGACAGGCATGGAAGATTTGAAGACAGATTTGAAGACAGATTTGACAAAGTTTCTACAAGAAATGCTTACTAATGGTGAAAGGGTAGTAAAGGAAACTCATGATGAGAAAAAAAGAAATGTTAATCATGATTTCATAGACTCTAATGTTGGACCGAAGACCTACCATATTCCAAAAATCGATATGAGGAAGTTTGATGGAAAGGATCTTGCAACATGGATATTACAAATGGAGCAATTTTTCGATCTCAATAATGTGAAAAAGACACAGAAAAGGTACGTATTGCAACTTTATATTTGGAACCAAATTAGTTTGTATGGTATCAATGGTTTTGCTCTCGTAAACAAATTATCACTTGGGCAATTTTTATGGAAGAATTGACACAACATTATGATGATACACAAAGCAACACTTTTTTTAGCCAATTGATAAGTCTCAAACAAAAGGGTTCAATAATGGAGCACATTGAGGAGTTCCAAAAATTGAACATAAGGGTAAAAAATATTCCAGAGGAGCATAGGATTGATGTGTTCATAGGGACTTTAAAGGATAATATCCAACATGATGTTCACCTTTGGGAACCTGATTCATTAGAGAAGGCATTCAGGTTAGCAAGAAAAATGGAGAGCAAAGTTATGGCAACCAGGAAGCATACCACTCACAACTATAAAGATGGAAGTGTTGTTGCCCCTAGTCTTCCACAACCTATAAGGTTGACACCACAAAAATTGGGAGAAAAAAGAGCAAAAGGGCTTTGTTACAGTTGTGATAGAAAATACAGTAAAGGTCATAAGTGTGCTGAGAAGAAATTATTCTACATAGATTGTGAAGAGGAGGAAGAAAAGGAGCAAGAAAGGTCAAAAGAAGAGGATATACTCCAGGAACAAAGCCTAGATAAAGAATAAATGAATCTGACTATATATTGTAATGCATTGGCTGGAATTACCACTCCTCAAACCATCAAGATAGAAGGACAAATCAAGAAGAAAAAGGTAATAGTGTTGATTGATTCAGGAAGTACACACAATTTTATTCATTGTAAGATAGCAAAATAATTGAATTTCTTCTTATATCCAGCACCAAAGTGTCAAGTGATGATTGCAAATGGAGGAACGATAAATTGCTCTGGAAAGTGCCATAATATCAAGATATCTATGGGAGAATATGTATTGACTAGCCCAATTCTTTCCATTCCAATGGGAGGTGTTGATGTTTTACTAGGAGTCCAATGGCTACAATCCTTGGGTACAATAGCTTTTAATTTCAAGAACTTTTCATGAAATTTTCTGTAGAAGGAAAGGAAGTTGAATTAAGGGGTATTTCAGGGAAACTGGGAAAGATAATTAGCTCTAATGGTATGACAAAGCTTCTAAAAAAGGAACAAAGAGGTGTAATTGCACAATTATGTTCGCTACATGTTTCCACATCGAAATCATCTATTTCTCCAGATCTCCAAAATGTCTTGGATAATCATTCCAAGGTATTTGAGATTCCCAAAGGTCTCCCACCTATTCATGATTATGCTATTCATTTGATTCCAGGAAGTGTTCCTCCAAACATTAGGTCGTATAGATATCCATATGCCCAAAAGAGTGAAATTGAACGTATGGTTGCAAAAATGCTAGAGGCTGGTATAATTCAACCTAGACAAAGTTCTTTCTCTGCTCCAGTAGTATTGGTGCACAAGAAGGATGGATCATGGTGCATGTGTCTGGATTATAGGGAGCTCAACAAGCTAACTATTAAAGATAAGTTTCTCATTTCGGTCATTGATGAATTACTGGATGAATTACATGGATAAATTTACTTCACCAAGTTGGATCTTCGTTCAGGATATCATCAAATCAGAATGAAGACTAAAGACATTCCGAAAACAACATTTAGAACTCATGAGGGTCATTATGAATTTTTGGTCATGCCTTTTGGCCTTACCAATGCACCTTCTACATTTCAAGGTTTGATGAATTCCATTTTCAAACCCTTCCTTAGAAAATTTGTGTTAGTATTTTTTGATGATATACTAATCTACAGCAAGTCTTGGAAGGATCATGTTGAACATGTTGACAGGGTGCTACAACTATTGGAGGAGAAACAATTATATGCAAAAAGATCCAAATGTTTCTTTGGAGTACAAGAGGTGGAATATCTGGGTCATATTGTATCTCATGAAGGAGTTAAGGTAGACCCTAGCAAAATTAAAGCCATTAAGGAATGGAAAATCCCCACATTACAAAGCATCTGAGAGGATTTCTCAGGTTGACAAGGGTAATATCGCAAGTTTGTTAAGAATTATGGGAGAATAGTAGCACCTCTAACAACATTATTGAAGAAAGATGCATTTTCATGGACTCCAGAAGCAACAAAGGCCTTCGAATCTTAAAGAGGCAATGTGCCAAGCACCGGTCTTAGCTACACCGGACTTCACAAAAACCTTTATTGTGGAATGTGATGCTTCAGGAAATGGAATTGGTGTTGTTTTAATGCAAGATGAAAGACCCATTGCTTTTGAAAGTTGTCCAATCAAGGGAAAGTTTTTACACAAAGCTATTTATGAGAAGGAAATGTTGGCAATACTACATGCACTTAAGAAATGGTGACCCTACCTAATGGGAAGACACTTCAAGGTAAAAACGGATCATGATAGCCTTAAATACTTTTTAGAAAAAGATTATCCTCTGAAGAGCAACAAAAGTGGGTCACAAAGATGTTGGGTTATGACTTTGAAATCATCTACAAAAAGGGAAGCAAAATGTGGTGGCAGATGCACTCTCAAGAAAGGATGAGGATGTGGAAGCATTGTTGTGTGCCATTTCTATTATCCAACCAGATTGGATAAACGAAGCAAGGGAGGAATGGAAGAATGATGAAGAAGTGTGGACACTTATTCGAAAGTTACAACAAGATTCCAGTACATCTGATACATTTAGCTGGCAAAAATGATTCGTTATGGTACAAAGATCGCTTATACCTCTGTAAGAATTCCCAACTCAAACAAAAGATTCTTATGGAATTGAACAGTTCTCCCTTAGGAGGGCACTCAGGATTTTTAAAAACTTACCACAGGGTTAAGAAGGAATTTTTTTGGGATGGCCTTAAATCGGATATTCAAAAGTTTGTGGCAGAATGTTTGGTTTTCCAACAAAATAAAGTTGAAACAATTAAGACCTGGGTCTATTACAACCTTTATCCATTCCAAGCCAATGTTGGGAGGAGGTTTCAATGGATTTTATCACAGGTTTACCCAAGTCTGAGGGAAAGAGTGTCATCATGGTGGTAGTTAACAAACTTACCAAGTATGCACACTTTTGTGCATTATCAGATCCATTTAAAGCCAGTACAGTTTCTACTGCATTTATGGAAACAATTCAAAAGCTACATGGAAACCCAAAGATTATTGTAAGTGACAGAGATCCCATTTTCACTAGAAATTTTTGCACATAATTATTTTCTTGTCTTGGTACTCAGTTAGCTCATAGCTCATCTTATCATCCTCAATCTAATGGGAAAATTGAGATATTAAACAAATGTTTGGAAGGATATCTTCGTTGCTTTGTATCTGATAAAAAGACACAATGGTCAAATGGTTGCCTCTGACGAATGGTGGTACAACACTTCCTTCCATACAACAAAAAAAATGACCCCATTTATGGCACTTTATGGATATCAACCACCATCCATCACATCATATTTAAGAGAAAATTCTAAGGTTCAAGCAGTGGAACATCACATCGAACATCAACAACAAGTCCTCCAACTCTTAAAGGATAACCTCGTGTTGGCACAGAATCAAATGAAACAATAGGCAGATCAACATCGCAACAAAAGAAGTTTTGATGTAGGCGATTGGGTATTCTTACGTCTATAACCATATAAACAAATGTCCCTCAAGCAAGCTAAGAAGGATAATAAGTTATCACCAAAGTATTATGGTCTTTACAAGGTGTTGCAAAAGATTGGTACTATGGCATACAAATTGGTGCTTCCTGTAGCTTCTCGAGTGCATCCAGTTTTCCATGTTTCATGTTTAAAGAAGGTTATAGGCAACAAGCTCCCAGTTCAAACAATATTTCTAGAACTTGACGAGGAAGGAAAAATTATATTGGAACTGGAAGCAGTCACAGAAACAAGAACTTGATAGCTATGAAATCGATTAATTTCGAAGTATCTCATCAAGTGGAAGAACTTATCCGCTGAAGATTCCACATGGGAGGATGAGAATTTTATACAGAAGCATCCAGAACTACTCAAGCGTTGAGGACAACACTTTTTTGAAGGAGAGGGGCATGTTAGGTCCCTATAACACTAGTGATTACCCCATTACTATTGTAGTTGTATCCCTTATTAATATTGTTGTGCCCATATTGTTATTATTGTGCCCCATAGAATCCCTCTATTGTTATTTTTGTGGCTTCATATTATTATTGTTAGGTCGGCTGGGTTATATTGTGACTCCTTAGACTCCTATATGTAGAAAGGAGGTTTTGTCATTTGAATCATTGAAGAATTGTTCATTTATGTAATGTAAAGAAGGTTGCCCCCTTGAAGAGGCTGAATTCTAAGGCATTGATCTATCTTTACTATCTTTTTGTGAGTTGGTTTCATAACACAAATTTTAGTTATTTTTTTAGTAACTAATTAGTCATTTTGTACTAGTGTATTTTTATATTTTGTTAAACGATCTTTATAAAAAAGTCAAATATTTTGTATAAATAACTTTTCCTTCGAGTTATTATGGGTCGAACCCTTGGATGAGCTTTTCAAAGAAGAATTGTAGTCAAACTGGATATTTGCTTTGAATTTTTGAAAGGATTCTAGATTTGCCTCAAATAATTTGTCTCCTTTTGATTATTTCTCATGCTTTCATTTCGTTATGTTATTCTTCATGTATTTAAGTTTTAGTGGAGAACCTTGGTAAGATTAAAATGAATATCAGTCTATTTGAAATCCCTTGTGAAGTTATAATTCATAATTAGAGATTAGTTTATGAAACTGTCTATTATTATAAACTCCTCTATATCTATAAATTGTCACACCAAACTTCATAAAATTAAATACATTTTGTTAAGAAGGTAAATGTTATTTACCTGCACTCTGTCTTATAATTAACTAAATACTCTGTTTGAATATTTAGTAAGTTATAACCCTTTCAAATCTGTCATTCATCGAACTATAAATCAATTAACTGTTTAGAGACATAGAATCAACCCTTTCATTATATTCAGCATTGTTAAGGTTTAAGCACCTATATTTAACTGTTCATAACATTGGTCATCCAAAAAACCTTAAAACAACACAACATTTTAGATGTTTTGGCATGATTAATTAACCTAGAATTATCTCAGGGACAACATCATACACTTAACATTTTAGTACACTTATAATGAGATAAGCCAAAAATACAGTAAAAAAAGTATTTATCTTTCTTTTTATTAAAAAATGATAACTCTTATTTTATTATTTTAAATAATTTTATTATTATATTCCTTAGGAGGCCCATTTTAGACCTCAAAAATCCTCTAATGTCATCCTCTTGAAAATTAAACTAGAGGAAACTAAATGAATTAAGGAGATTTTGACAAATCAATTAAAAGAAAAAGAAGGATACTTTGAGAAGTTGGAAATATAAATTGTCTCCTTAATAAAGGAAGTAGAAAAAGTGGCAAATTGCCTGAATCAAAATTTAATCTTGATAAAAGGTGCAAAAATGTTAGATCACATCCTTAGCTATCAAAGGTCTCTATTAATCAAAGTAGGTCTTGGTTATGAAGAGAATCCTAAGAACCCGAAGGCGGAGTTAATCTCAACATCATCACGAAAGGAATTGAAACAACCTACTAGCTTTGCTGACATACTCAAGAACAATATGAAGAAGATGCAAAATATTGGATCTTCCTTTGTTAAAATAGGGCAGGGTCATTGAGAAAAAAAAGAAAAAAGAAAAAAAAGAATCAAAGGAATAAAAAAAGGAGAAAGTGGTAACTGTATAAACATGCTAAAAGGATCAATTATCAATAGGAAAGGAACCAATAGAACTACACATCAACAAGGTTACGACTATGTCAAAGAAGGTAGGAAAAGAAGATTCAATTGAGTTATTCCTTTTAGCAGAGAATATACACCAATGTACCAAATTGTTTTATGGATATTGCTATGAATCCGTGTAATAACTTTATTCATAAATCACATGATTATAGGGATTATGCAAGAAAAGAGTCGTAAGAAATAATTCCTTAAAGCTCCAATGAATAGTTATGTAAGCAGCAAATCTAGAAGTACAAATGAAAGCGATATTAAAAAAAAAAAGTAATTCCTTGCTAACTTATTGAATTGCATTTAATGATAAAAATGCAACAACTATGGGCACAAAGCATGAGATTATAGAAGTAATTTAAGCACGCCTTAGAATCAAGTCAAGGAAAAACAAATCCTCAAAGATCAACATCAAACATTATGGAGAAAGAAACAAGAGAAAAAATAAGAATGTCTTTTTATGTTATATGCCAAAAACCAAGAAAACATATGGTGTATTGGTGGTGGATGTTCAAGAAACCAGATATGAGATCAAATAAAATTTATCAAATTTAAAGAATAAGACAGAGGCAAGGTAAGATTTGGTGACAATGCATCTACACAAATAATTCAAAAAGGCACAGTCGGCATAGCCAATGGAAACCCTATTTATCAAAATGTTTTATATGTGGAAGGACTGAAACATAATCTCTAGAGTGTCGATAAAATGTGTGATCAAGGATTATCTTACATTTTGTTCCAAAGATTGTGAAATTAGAAAGGTAGATATAGGAAAACTAGTAGGAAAGGATAACAAAAATTTAAGTAATGTGTACATTATTGATGGAGAAAAGGGAGAAAAATGTTATATGGGAAAGATAGATGTGAACTAGTTATGGCATAGAAGGAAGAGACACATCAACTTCAAAAATATGATAGAGATTAGAAAAACAAGGGTTATGAAAGATATCCCAAATATATGAAAACCAGACGATGCATGGTAACATGGAAAGAAAAACAGGATTTTCATGAAAATGAAAGAATACTCTACATCCAACCCACTAGAAGCCATCCATATAGATCTATGTGGACCAACAAGGACACAAACATTGAAATTTGAAAGGTATTTTATGTTTTTCATTGATGATTAT
>CM062804.1:773737951-773979253 GCA_031772625.1 Pinus tabuliformis | reverse complement strand
AGGCTCAGTCCAAGGCTTCAAGATGGTTGAACTTGCTTGAGGAAAATGTCCACTTTGATGCAAAAATAGGAATTCAGATTAGGGTTTGGTGGACTTTGGCATTATAGGTGGAGAAGACTTGGATGAGGTTGGTGAGATGAGGTCTCCCTACAGATCATAAATTCTTGCAACAACATACATTCTTTTCTTGATTTATGCAAAACTTCATATATATATATGGAAAATATGATTTGAATTTAGTAAAAAAGAAGTTATTAATAGCCAATGGCTAAATTTATGAAGGGAAGTGTTTCTAAACCATAAAAAAATAAAATGACCAAAATGACAATTGCAATTAATTCTAAGAAGTTTGGAAACAATGATCTATGCGGCAAGAAATCCTAAGTTATGCATTGATCAAACAATAAATCTATTTTTGGGTTGTGTGAATGGAACCCTCAAACCATGATCCCATAAGGGAGATGAGGCAGGGGACACTACCACAAGCCTTTACGGAGTGTTTAATCTCACTATTGTACCACTGATCTATCTATCCATAAATGGAGCAAACTAAGTAATCATCCAAATAATTGCAGTTTAAACAAAACCAAAATCACTTCAACAACTAACTATGAATGTAATCTAAGCATACATGTATAGAAAGAGGAACCCATGCTACATGAGTTGGGCCCTAATCCAAGAGCTTTAGCCCTCTGAGTCAACTCAGTTTTGGATCAAGGGAATGCTTTTCATTTTTGTCAAAATATGAAAAATACATAAGAGTTATCAGTCACAAGGTCTTAGCTCGAAAATGTCTCTTGGCTACAACAAAAAAAGTCAAATCCTAATGAGGCCCTAGGCCTTCTTATTTATACAAATGAAGCTACCAAAAAATTCCTTTAAATTAGGGATGCTTGGCTCCCATGTAGATATCAAATTGTCTTCAACTATCACTGGCTTGGCTGCCAATGACCTCGGTGGGCTTGGCTGCTTGTAACTCCGAGCTGATGAGATCTGGTGGAGGAATCTTCGAGTGATTTAGGAGTTAAGGAGGGAGATCCAATCTCATAAAATCCATTTTTCTTGTCTACTTCGAGTTCCTACACTTAAATTAGCCAAAATTTCTCCAAACCATGCAATTAATGCACATTAGGCCACATGACATAACATCTCATCTTTACCCTTCTCACTAAGAAAAATATAATAAAATATGCAAATAAATATAAGAAAAGTTGATTTTAATAAGTTAGAGAGTGGCATTAAGGTCCATATAATTTACCTATTGATGAGCCTCATCACACGTCATGGGTATGCATGCATCTGGGGAATTTTCTCCTCAGACTTGTGCCTGCGACTCCCAGATTTGTGCCAAATTTTCAGGCTAGAGGCCAGGTCATTGCCCTAGAACTCAATGACAAGTTCATAAATGAATTTACACAACAAAACAATGATACATTCATAAAAACATTGACAAGGTTTAGACTGGACCCCTACTAGCCATGATAGGCATTTTGTCAAACACGTCACAAATATGTAATATACATGTTTAAACAACATATTTGAGCATAGGGGTCTCATAATTATCTAAGAATCGCTAAGAAGAATTGTTCCCTTACATCATTAACTGAATTATTATCTATTAGGTCATAGATACATTATTCATTCATTTACAAATCAAAATATGAGTAGAGCCATACGTCATCAGTGTCATAATACATGCTTATAACCAACATATTAACAATAGAAATATGAAGAATACATTAGCGATAAGATCCACATATAAAGCAGTACATTTACACATAAGATGTCAAGGAAAGAACCTCTTATTAATGAACGCAAAAGCCAACCCGGGATGGGACTACCATGTTCCACTCGACCGTAGATTGGTTGAGCCAAATCTCTCTTTAGCCAATCACCCCTGTGCCATATTCCAAACATGAATGTGGGACTCAAACCAAAAGAACCAATCAAGGCATCCCGAGGTTGAACCACCTCACCCTCATTAATAGAAACAAAGATTTACCACAATCCCCACCGATTACTAGAAAAAAATAAAAAACATGTAATAACGTGCTTTACCATGATCTCCACTAGATAACTAGGCCAAAACAAGCATGGATGCCACTGGATTTCTCCACCTACACCATGAGGAATTTTCCTATCTCCTAGTCTCTCAGGATTTGTTACACAATATTTTGTCACACCTCCTGCACTTCCCTGTGTCATACCCCGGAGTGCCAAAACCTTGAAAATTATGCAGTGTACCCATCCTGATATGCAGTCCAGATCCTCCCTGAAGAATTAATGAAAAGTTGCCTTGAGCCTTTCCTGAGCAAAATCAGCTCAAAACCCTAATTTGTAGGTCAGCGCGACTGTGACACTGCCCTCTCGTGTTGATGGCAGGTTGCACCATATGTACCTTGCATTGTCAGCGCAGATTTTTCCTGGATACTCACATTGAAGCCTAAAAAGCAAGTTTTCTCGAAGTGGAGGAGAAGCTTCGTGATCTAGTAGCTTCTAGAACGATGAGCTGGATGATGTTCGTTGTGGATGTGGTTGAATTATCCCAATATTACCCTTTGATCTTATCCCTATTAGCTTCCTCCTTAAGATATTTACATTCCCCTATCTTGGTGAGATCCTAACTCCCTCTCCCTGCCTATAAATTCATCCCCCTCCATTCCCAAATGGTTGGTCTCTGATTATTTGCACCCTTATTTATGAGATAGTTCCTACATGCTATTCACTCTTTGTCTTAGGGAAGGAGTGCTTGGAGAGCTTGATCTTGGATTTGGACATTCACTCAAGGAGTGCTACTAACATCAAGGCCTAGGTTGTATGCTTCCTATTTTTTTTATTAATATATACAACTGTCGGTTCACTTTCCATAAATGCTTGTGTCAATGCTTCATTTATTTTAATGCTCTTTGATCTGTTAAGTGGATTACATTTGATTATGCTTGTTGCACTTTTATGCTTTGTCATGTCTTTGGCCTCTTGTGCAGGTATTCAAATGCTATGAGCAACAAGGATTGAGAAAAAGGAGAAAGTGATCAATATCTTTGACAAAGGAGTGAATTATAGCATCATAGTGAGGTAGGTCTCCTTCCTCTTCTCTTATTTCGATTGTAATATAGGCAAATGTATTGTAGATTGTCTCGTTTGTTGCTAGAGCCACTCATTGGGCTAAAGGGATCGTCTATGTCTACAGAGAGGATTTACCTACTCAACAAAATGGCGACTCTGCTATGGAAGCTATGACCTTTCCATCGATTTCTTTGATTTGATCCTTCGATTAGTTTGACCAACCGTCAATTTCTCGGCTTTTGTGCATCACTGTAGGTTTATACAGTCACTGGCTTTTTCTTGAGAGTGTTAAGACTAGTCTGATTTATGAAAATTTTTGTTGTTTCCTTCTTTTCCTTGCCCATCGCATTTTCTGGTTTTATTTAAGCGCTTCTAACACTGATTTTGGATTAATAGTCATGCTACTTTGCCTTTCAACACTACTTTACCTTTCACAGGTGCATTGATCCCAGAGGCTAGAAAAAATTAGGGTTTCTTCTCATTTTCAGTGTGTCTCAACCTCTATGAGTGTTTTTCCAATGTGATCTCATTGTGTTTGCCTTTATTGTTGTCCTTTAATGGTTGCAATTGTATCTTTTCTTCTGTTGGTGTTTGATTGAAGTTAGATTGTCTTCTAGGGTTTCTAGGTTTAGATTAGCCTTCACTCATCACTTTTATTGTATTGGTGAGATCGATTGTCTCCATTTAGGAGTTTTACTACGATCAGGACACTATTTTCAAGTTTCTTTTGTTTCATATTTGCGAAGTTGTTTTCATTAGTATTGGATCATATTTATACTTCGAAAATTACTTTTTCTCCATTGTCAAATGTAGATTACAATTGTTTTCTTTGGTGAAATTGAAAGTATATGATTGTTTTGATTTCATTGTTTCAAAACGAAAAGTGAAAGGATCTCTTCATTTAATTATTTTTGAAACAATTTTTGTTTTATTCGAAACCAAACTAAATGAGATCTTCATTTTAGTTGTTTTGAAATCCATTTTCCTTTGCTTATACATTAGTTTGCATTTTGAATAAAAGTGAAAGAAAAGGAACAAAAATATTAGTGCATCTTAGTGAAAGAAAGTGATTTTGTTTCTCATAGATTGCATCTTGGCATTGCATTCATTAGTGAAAGTGAAAAAGTATTTTTCATTTTCTACATCTTGCATTCGAAACATTAGGGAGATATGTTTTGATGCATTTTGCTTGATTGATGCATTGTTTGGTTGTCTCTATTCCCTCATTAGTTTAGCTTTCATCGAATGAAAATATTTCATTTTTTCTCATTCGGTTGCATCATAGGAATTTAGGTGACATCGTTCAGCCATAAAATTGAAACCTAATTCAAGATAAAATTAAAATTTACCTCAATTAACCTAAGGAGCATTTGTAACCAAGAGGTTTAGGCTAGAGAAGCTTTCTAATGTCTTTAAACATAGCAACTGTCATTAACTACCTGCATTGTATCTTAGGGGTGAAATCCCATTCTAGTATAGAAATATATCGAAGGTTCTCCAGTACTTTCAAGTATATCAGAGGCACTTTAGTATGGAAAGTATATCAGAATGCTCTCACTGAATGATTATGCATTAGACAACGTTAACACAGACTTGTGCTCCCCATATCATCGAGTATATATGGGGAGACCCCACTAGGTTGCTATCTTTTAACCATAGGTAACCGAGTCTTCTGCCTTGTAAACATGATACACCAAACACAACATTCGGGGAGATTGGACACCGTATGTCAAGTTCTTGGTTTCAGCTAAGGTGTATATAGTGGTTCACGGATACTTGGTAAACCCTCTTTCCTAGTATAACCATTTTTGATTTATTTGTTGTTTGAAGTTATAAAATTAACTTCCAATGATAATATGTCGAACCCATGCAGTTGCTTCTTGACCTCATATTGAGTAATTCCTTGTAAATTTTAATTTTAAAGCCCTCAACGAAATCATCTCTTCTCCTTTTGCTTTTGAGAGAAAGTCATCGTAGCTGAACCACTGAGTTAACCTTACATTTCCCCTTCATCATGTGATATTGAAGGGTCATCACAAGGAGTTCATTCCAATTTCTCACAGTCACTTGAAGCCCAAGGTATTGAACTTGGAATTATCCCAAACATCCAACCCCTTGCTTCTCATCCTCCACCTCGAGACTCATCATCATCTAAGAAATCTAATCCAGAAACTTTTGAGATTCCACAGAGGTTTGTTTTATTCCCCCTCAATCTACTTTTTGCTACGTTGGTGATATCTCCTCAATAGACGTATAGTCCATATGATACCCCTAGTCTACCTTTTGAGTTATCTCCACCATCTCAGATTCCTCCTCTCCAACTGTTTCCACCCATGGCTTCAGAAGGTGATTTTCCATCCTCTTCTCAAGGTTCTCCAGAAGTCTCAGTTACTCATACTCTTGGTGTTCATAATGATTCTGAATATGACTTTACACCAAAGGTTTTCATTATGTAGGAAGTGTTCCATCTCAACCACCTCCTAAAACAGTGGGCCTATGCTTCCACTTGGTTATACGACCTTGGCTCAACTAATTTAAGGAACTCCCAGTTCTTCTTCATTATACCAAAATCCAATTTGGTCATCGAATTCTATGCCTACTTCTGGTACATTTATTCCTAACGTGACCTCTCATATCCCTATTCAAACTGTCGTTACTTTAGTTCCGATTCAACTAACCATTCCAACAAAACCGTTACCTTCATTCCAACCTACAATCCTGGTGCAACTGACAGTTTCGGTTAATATGTCTGTAAGTTCCTTAATTTCCCCATCAAGTGGATAAAATGTGCCACCACCTCATTCACATCACGGGGGGAAATTTCCAATTATCCTTCTTGTCCCAAGTGGAACCCATGTGAGTGGATCACAACCTCACATGGTTAGAGTGAGTCAACCTATTAGTGGTATTCCTAATCCCGCTAAATCATCTATTCCAACTGGAGCAAGTAATGTCCATTATCAATAGCCTTATTTGGCCTAGATACCCCACCAACAGTCTTATGTTCCATATGGTTCACAAGCACTTCAAAATCCACCTTATATTCCACAACTAGGTCCTCATATGCAACCTGGTTAAAATCCTGTTTTCGGTGCATATGGTCAATTCCCAACTAGAACTTATCAGTACCAACAAGGAATTCCTCAAGGGACTATTCAACAACAACCCTTATATCAGCAGGGGAAACCTTTGCAGCAATATCAACAACCTTTGCACCATCAAGGGCCTTACCAACAATCGTTGCAACATCCAGGTCAACCCTTATAGCAAAACAACCAACCTTTATGTCAACAAGGTCAACCCTTTTAGCCACAAGGTCAACCCCTGCAGCAGTAGGGCCAATAGTTTTATCACCAGGGCTAGCAATTATAACAACAACCTTATAGTCCATATGCTGTGCAAAATTTTTATCCACCTTATGGTTCTCAATGGCAGGTCAGCATCAACCTTACTCTGGTAAAAATCCCACCTTTATGGGAGCATAATCCACCTTATGGTCAGGGTACCACTCAATGGGGGCAATATCAAGCTCCTTATGGTCAAAATCTGCCACTTTGGGGGAAATACCCATACCAACAAGGATGGAATCCACAAACTAGGCCTTATCAAAGGCCTGCCATGCTTTTCAACTTGCAATTGACATTTCTAGCCACATTGGAACTGCTGGATGTGTCAAGGCTCACTAATGATCCAATACTTCTTTCACCTTATTGGCCTTTGGTTCCCACTAAGATTCCTATCGATTGCCAAAAATTCGAAGGAAAAGCTAAAGAAGACCCCCAGACCCATGTTATGACTTACCATTTATGGTGTTCATCTAATTCCTGGGTTGACGACTCTGTTCGTCTATGTCTCTTTAAGCGAACCTTGACGTATGCCACTGTGGAATGGTACATTGAGTTACCTCGAGGTGCCTATTCAGACTTCAATTATTTGGCCATGGCCTTCCTCACTCACTTCTAGTTACCAGTTCGTTATGAAATTGGTACCAATTTTCTTACATCTATGAAACAAGATATTTCTACCCACATCTCTGATCACATCCATGAATGGAGACATTGACGTTGCCTCATCAAGTTTGAAATACTTGATGAGTTGTTAACTAAATGGTTTACCAAATCATGTGTAAAAAAAATTGCTGCAGACATACAAATGGGAGGTTATGTTATTGAAGATCAATCCATTTCCCATGCCCAATATTTAGATTTGTTATATTCCCAATCTGACACATTATATGATCTCTTTCCTGATGCTCCGAGGCCATCTATGGATCCATCATCTTCTAAATATCTGGACGTACCATTTTTGATGGTATTATTAGATCAGTATCTCAAAATTCCAATAAATCTTCTTTGAATCAAAAATTTGTTTTGAATACTGCATCCAATCCTCCTTCAAAACCCTCTTTGAATCTTGGTAAAACCTCTGAGGTTAATGTCATTTAGTCTACCATGGTAGACAAAGTCTCAAAAGGTAAAATGAAGGGTAAAGGAAAAGCAAAATATGATACCCCAAAACAAGATCCTCCTAAGTCATCTGCTGATGATGTCTCTAAACGTAAGCCTAAGTAACCCTTGCCTCATTTGCGAGCAAGATCACTATACCAAGGATTGTCCCCATCATGTGGAAGTTAGTTGCTTATTGAAAGGCACTCAAGGGACATTTACTGTACTAAAAGATCCATTTCCATCACAGTAGGCCCAATTGGTAAAACAACCACAATCCTTTGCCTCCTCATGTTCTAAGGTTTACATGAGTGGAACAGTACCTATTTCTATTGCCACTCGGTCGAAAGATTATGAAACTCCTCAAAAGAAGACATTGGAAAAGGAAGCCACTGATAGACCTTCTAATTCTTATTTGATCAGTTTCAGTCCTCTTCATATCGAGATACCTAATAATTAATTTGCCATTCGACCGCCTCCTAAAAGTGTGCTTTGAAAGTCATCTTATAATCCGAAAGCTAGAGATGCTCAACATTACATTATTGTCGAAGATCTGGCTCAAGCATCTTTCACGATGTCTTCCTTGGAAGTTCTCCAAACTTGTCCAACATAGCGAAAATCATTATTATTTTCTATAAGGGGAATTGATCCTATAGATTCAAATTTTATCACTTTTGATATGGAAAACCATGTTCCTTGTCTTCCCCATCAAATTGCATTTTTAATCCAAGTCATTATAAAAGGGAAGACGATTCACTGGACTATCATTGATGAGGGTGCTTCCACCTGCATCATGTCTATTTCATGTTGGAAAGCCATTGGCTCTACACCTCTCAATCAGTTTTCTAACACCTTAGAAGCCTTTGATGGTAGAGGATCATGTCCTTATCGTATTCTCACAAGTTTTCCCATCACCTTGGAAGGGAAAACTGTCAAATTAGAAGTAGAAGTTGTAGATGAAAATCTGAATTACAGCCTTCTACTTGGATGAAGTTGGAATAATGATGTTTTGTGTGCTTTCCTCTTTGTTCCATGTGCTCCGTTTTCCTCATGAAGGGAAAATCTCCATGGTCAGTCAATTGGCCATTTTCTCTTTTGGTTCTTCAAATGGAAATGTGTCATATGTGGGAAATACTGATATTCCCTATGAGAATGTGGGGGAAGGTATTTTCAAAGATTCTTCTTTAATGGGAACTTTTTCTCTCCCACCTCTGCATGTTGCCTCGATCAACATGATCTCAACCTCATGTGACCAATGGACCATACCTACTCCAGATCAGGTTAATTCTTTCGGTGATGCTATGCTGCTAGGTCCTTTAGAACAAGCTTATCAACAAGTTATTTTGGCTTCAGCTGCTACTTCTGAACGTCATACTACTCTTAGTATGCACCTAGACATGTATTCTAAATCTCCTTGGCTTGGTTCTTGGGATTCTTCGATCCCTTGAACAAGATATTTCCTATCGACGAGAGTATTGTTGAGGTTATGTCTCTCGACGAAACTCCCTAGAATGATGCTCATCATCGTTCCTCATTTCTTCTAAGTCTTAATGAGATTTCTTCATGTCTTGAGACTTTTGTTTCCCATTGACATTTTAGTCAAGCCTGAAATTGTCAAAATATTTCAACTAGTGGCATCTTCTCCTCACCATGAGCTTAATATTTTCTTGCCTTCTTTCATGAGATCTCCTCACCAAATCTTTACTATTCACCCTTTATCACAATGGGGTATTCATCCTATGATTCATAACCCTTTGCTCGGTGGGGATGGGAGCATGGTCATTTATGTGTGTTATTCCACTATTTGGCTAAGTTGATGCTTACACGTCATACCAACAGTGAAACTTTAGTTTCATTCTCTATTGATCGATTACCCGAGTTCGCAAATGGGCTCCATCTGAAGAAGTATTATACATGATTTCCATATAATTAATTTTGTATATTAGTGGGTGAATTCATTAGTGTGCATTTTACTTTTTTGGTGTGATTTTTTTTTTGCAGACATGTTTCCTATGCTTACCTTGTGTTCCACTCAGTTCACATATGTCATCAAACCATTGTGTTGGTTTAGATGATGGTTCTTTTCGTAGCACACAAAACTTATCTTCCGCATCTTGGGCTCTCTTCACCCCTAATGGCGAGTTGATCAATTTACAAGGTATTTTCATGGGACGAATAACTAATAATATTTCCGAGTACAATGCAGTTATCGAACTGTTATCAGAAGCAATTGCTCTCGGAATCATAAATTTGGTTGTTAAGTTAGATTCACAACTTGTTGTGCTACAATTAAATGGTAATTATTCAACAAGAAATCCATAATTTTTTCGCATGTATCTATGTGTTTGATTACTGGAAAGAAACTTTGATTTCATTACATATCAACAGATTCGACGAAATTTGAATACGTTAACAGATGCATTGGGAAATTATGTTTTAGATAGAAATTTGTGTCACTTGTAAGAAAATCGAACACATCATCATGATATATTAACACATAAGAAACAATAGAAACATTCATATATATATATATATATATATATATATATATATATATATATATATATATATATATATATATATATATATATATATATATATATATATATATATATATCTATATATCTATATATGTATGTATGTATGTATGTATGTATGTATGTATGTATGTATGTATGTATGTATGTGTGTATGTATGTATCGAGTTTTTCAAAGTTTGTTATGTCAAAATCTCAAAAAATAGTGTTCTGAGGCACATGGCTTTAAAAGCCTACAAAAATGCAGATAATACAACTAGGAATAGGCTATCCACCCACATGATGCTCATGATAACATGAGACAACTCTAATAACTCGGCCTAACAACTGATGAAGTCTCAAAGATACTCCCACTATGTACCTCTAGTACTGCAATGACACGTCATATATAATAGCGTACTCTAGAATACCCTGAGTAAGGGCTTCCAGGTTTTGCTCCATCTCCACTATAGGGTCTTCTCCTTCCTTGCATTGGACTTATTCCTCTATTTTACGTGCTACTGGTCGAGCTATCAGGGACATTCCAGGAGGTCTTTCTGGTTCCACATCTACAAAATTATCATAAGTAAAATCTCAAATACACTTTAAAAGAAAATCATAAAACTTGAAAAAATTCCAAAAAACAAGTTTTTACTTGCGTCAGTCCATTGTGCACCAGGTGGTAGAGGAAGATCTGGGTCTCCTCTGAAGTCTGTGCCCGCATAGGCATAGTCATCTATCATGATTTGCTGTTGGTGTAACCAACCAAAGAATGCTGGAGGGAAATGCATCCATTGACCTCCTCCAAATTGAGGCATAATCTCACCCCATCTGAGTAACCTCAGATGTCTCAGAGCTGGATCGTCCACCTCTATCCACTGGTAACAAAATAGAGGCACACACTCTAAGAAGAATGTGACTAAGATCAATCCATACCCAAACTTCTTCAAACGACCTATTTTTCACTTGGTCAATTGTCTTTTCATGTTAACCAGCAATCCTTCGCACCAATTAAATACCGTTGGAGTGAGACAGTCCACTGCGTATTGGAACTGAGATTTCGTTGCCTCATGCAATGCTTGAGCCCCAACTACACGGGCCATGGTATGTAGAATAGTCCTCAAGGGTAGGTTTTTGATGGTTGTTATCTTAACCTTTCCACTCATGGTTGTTTCTGCATTCAGGTAGTGCCTTCTGATCAATGTGCTAGTGTTCTCTCCTCTAGTACGAGCTCCATAGAGTTGGATCCTCTCTCCTCTCTTGGACAGTCGAGTGATGAAATATATGTTAGATACCTCTATTTCAAGTTCTTGATCTCCAGTAATGAAGATCTTGCGACCGACATGCCATAATCCTATGAGATACTCTAGCAACTCATTTTGAGCTTTTGAGTCCCGAGGTTTGAAATAACTTAGGTAATCCACAGTCCCTCAAAGTGTTAATACATTTTGCGATTTGAAAAGCTTGGTGGCCTTCTACCTCGTGGCCTCTCTTTTTATTCGATGGGAATATTCATTGAAATCTCCTACAAATAATCCATAAATAATATTTAGAAGTCTTTCAATGGATTAAAATTAAAAAAAACCAATTAAGACAGAGTATTTCTCGTTTTATTTTTCGCTCTGCACCCAGCGCGACTGTTCAATTTTTTTTTTGCGCTAGAAACACGATTGTATTTTGGGCTATGGGGTGATGAGCGTGGATTCGATGATCAGACTTGCATTGATCGTTCCCGACAATAAAAGTGAAAAATCTCCTCTTAAACAATAAAAACTTCTATGAAATGGCATAAAAATGGTATGAAAACAAGAGAAAGGGAAGTGCTATTACCTGCAACTGAAGGTTCGTGAAATGGTGTCCCAGATTTTGCACACCGCTTACATGACGAATCAGAGAAAATAGGGTAAAATTCACTCTCCAAATTACCCAAAGTGAAATGGTAAAATGCTTTTACTTTTTGTCTATTTATAAGTTTTCAAATACATTTTTACCAATATTTTATTATTTTTCTTGATATCAGTGATGTGTGGTTGTCTTTGTGCAGTTACAGGATCTTTTGGTGGTAACAATGATTATTCTTGACCAATTCAATGAGTTTTATTTTATCTCTTTTTCATACTCGTTAAAAATAAACAAAAAAGGAAACCCCCTGGAGTCATCTTTAAGCTCTTTTCTAACTCTCGAAAGATGAAAAGGTGGCTGAGTCCTTGTCTTTTCAAACTCGTTAAATTAAATGAATTGATGTCTTCTCAGTATACATTTACCCCTTGTTTGGGTTGGGATTAACTATTTACGAAAAAGGAACACCTTGGTCAACATGGTCAAGAGGTTCTCTTGAATATTGTTTTCTACCTTTTCGGGTTCGAGAGACAAATTACGAAAAGGGACCTGATGGAGTTTTTTTTTGTCTCTTTTTCAAACTCTCTAAATATGAAAAATAAACTGAATTACTCTTCCGTCGGGCTCATAAAAATTAAATGACAAAAGACATTTCACCATGATGAGACTGAGTTTCTCCTTCCTAGGACTTGTAAAACTTACTAGGATGGATTCGTTCAAAGAATGAACTTATACAACAAGAATATGCTATCCCCTTTAAGCTTGTGATTAAAAATAATTGGGGTACTCACTAGAAATAGTGGGGAAAAAGTGAAAGTGAAACATCTCTTGTATAAGCAAACATGTATCTCTTGAACATGACACTCATTTGTTTCTCGTTTCGGGTTTGGGATATCCTCACCGAGTAACTTGTCCTTTCAGGTTTGGGTGATCCATTTTTCCTCTCATCTGACTATTCCACTTCGTCGCCATGACTCTTGGTCTTATGTTGAGTTAAATGCTGCTAAAATCTGAAGTCATGTCACTGATATGTTCAAGAGAAGTCTTATCTGCAGTTTACTACCTATACATTGTTTGACATTTTGTCACAATCCTGAATCATGCCCATTTATTCCACTTTATTCCTTATTTCATGTCGATGATGAGGGAATCACTATGGCGCTCCTTCAATGGGTCATTTCTATTGACTTCAGTGCATTATCTAGGAAGATGACTTAGAAACTCCCTTTTAGTACCTTAGAGATTGCATTCCTTAATGGAAAGTTCTTTGCCTTCAACGAAAAGTTTTCATCATTGGCCTTTGATCAAATGATTCCATGAGTGTTCAACTTCAACTTAATTTTCACATTCATGGATTGTATTATCGTACCTTGAGAGCCATTATCATTATTGGTGGTTTCTCTTGTGCCTGTTAATGGTTCACATCATTGGCCAGTAATTAGGTAGTTTTCTAGCATGATTCGACTTTGACACATTCATTCACATGTTAGAATTCGTACTTTTATCAGGTTGGGATGGAGCACAAGACCCTGAGTTTTGTCTGATATAACTCAGGTTGCGTGGAGTTATGTATTATTCATGATTGTATACATGTTTCCTCTATACAAATCGCTTTAACCATACCGTGGGACCTTATATCTATGATGGTGATGATCCTTCTATATTTGGTGACTACGTCCATACCGTGGATCTTAGACTTCAACACTATCCTTTTCATACGGATGGATGCACCCACACCATGGATATTTTCACATAGTCCTTTCTATCCAGATGGTTGCATCCATACCGTGGATTCCTGTTTTGATTATATGATAGAGGTATCAGATATGTATATGTATATGTGTCCTTGATTTGCAGGTCTCCTGATGGTGTTTGTTCTAGTCGTTGCACTAGCTCATAAAGCATCTCAGCCATCACTCCCATTTTGCCTTCATTCTTTAGGGGGCATCTGTTACATAGTATTTTGTCACACCTCCTGCACTTCCCTGTGTCATACCCCAGAGTGCCAAAACCTTTACAACTATGCAGGGTACCATCCTAATATGTAGTCTAGATCCTCCCTGAAGAACTAATGAAAAGTTTCCTTGAGCCTTTCCTGAGAAAAATGAGCTCAAAACCCTAATTTATGGGTCAGCATGACTGTGACACTACCCTTGTAGAAATTCTGCAAATTCTTTACTAATCTACCTCTTAGATCTAAGTAGAAAATCTGACTATAGATTAACTCGATAATGCAATATACGAAAGCAAAATACTATAATCTACTTCTACTATCAAACTTGCGGAAGCTTAAAGATCGAGCTGAATTAGAGTTGAACACATATAACCATAAGAAGGATCAATTCACATGAAACACAAAAGAATACTCAGGGGAAATCCTCAGCTAAAAACCCCACTATTTGTATTATCATATAAGTTGGAAATATCTCAGAATTACACAAAGCCTTAGCTCTCATAGCTAGCCAATTTTCAGTAAAATCCCCACAGATGCTCATAGGAAAACTTGGCTTCTCACAAAACCTTCTCCTCTGCCCTCCAAGCTCCTATTTCCTTGCGCAGTTTCTCCTGGGTGATCCTCATGTTACCAAGTGGAACATTGATCTCTCACACTGATCTCACACCCTGTAAAACTGCGCAATCCTCAAGGAATGATCTTCCTTTTGCATGCATGAGTTTTGTTTATAGGAAAACACATGCAACTGATAGTACAATGTCCTTGTCTTTAATCTCAACTGGGTCTTTCTCAGAATAGACATGCATGAGTTACTGATGAGAGAATCTTCAGTTATCTGGAGTACACTAGTTGAGTGCATGCATGCATCAACTGACTGATAACTCACAATTAGTTCCTCAAACAGTTTGGAACTAATTTAAATGGACTTAACTTAGTAAATTGAGCTAACTAATTACAACTTGAATATAACTCAATCTTATCTCCTTAATTTAAGGGATAACTGTTGCATGACTTCAGAAAGACTTCTAACTTGAATTTCTCCAACTAATTAACTCAATATGAATTAATTAATTATTTTTCAATCAGTTGGTGAGACTAAATTCGAATTTTAATTCACAATTTTAATTCAAGGACAAATTAAAATTGGAATATTCTTTTTGCCACATTTCAACACTCCCTCTCAACAAGAAAGGGATTATCTGCCACCCCGATCCTATCCCTTATGGAACTCGAATTTACACTTTGACAATGCCTTTGTCAAAATGTCAGCATCTTGCTCCTCCGTCAAAATATATTGCAGCAACATCCTCCTCCTCGCTACACAGTCTCTGAGATGATGATACCGGATGTCGATGGGCTTGGACCTATCATGAAATACTGGATTCTTAGAGAGTTTGATACAACTCTGATTATCACAATAGATCATAGTTAGATCCATCCTTTGATCAAACAAACCAACTAGGATCTTCCGCATCTAGATGGTCTCACATGTTGCTTGACTTGCAGCCATGTATTTAGCCTCTGCCGAGTTGAGTACAACCGACCTCTATTTCTTGTTGTACCAAGAAACTATAGCTAACCCAAGGTTGAATATCCCTCCTGATGTGCTCTTCCGATCTGATGGACTCCCTGCCCAATCTGCATCAGTGAGGCCCTGTAGCTTCACTCCTTTTGTCCATCTGTACCATAATCCATACTAAGATGTGCCTCTGAGGTATCCCAATACATGCTTTGGTGCCTTCTAAAACATCTTGGTAGGCTGAACCATTGCTTGACTTAGCTGGTTCACCGCATAGCACAAATTTGGTCATGTGTTCACTAAGTACATCAGCGAACCCACAAGCTGCCTATACACAGTAGCCTCTAGTACTTCACCTGAAGTAGCATCCTCCTTCCTCCAGTTACGTGCTAGAGGAGTCTGCATGGGATGTCACTTCTCCATGTGGAATCTCTTGAGTATCTCGTTGGCATACTTGCCCTGAGACACAAACAACTCCCCATCCTTCTACCACACTTCCATGCAAAGGAAGTAATGCATGAGGTCCATGTCTTTCATCTCGAATTCTCTTGTAAGGTCCTCCTTGCAAGACATGATCAACTAATCATCACCTATCAATATGAGATCATCAACATAAATTACAATGATCAACGACTTACCTTTCACCATGATGTGGTACAGGTTCGCATCCGCTTCACTCTCTGTGAAGCCCAACTCGGTGAAGTAGTTGTCTATCCTGGTGTACCAAGCACGAGGTGCTTGCTTCAGCCCATACAACACTCTCTTGAGTCAGCACACATGCTACCCATGATCGAAGGTCTCAAAACCTTCCGGCTACTCTAGGTACACCTCTTCCTCAATCTTGCCATTGAGGAATGCAATATTCACATCCATCTGATGGATATTCCAACCCATCAGTGCTGATAGTGCCAACATCGATCTAATAGATGAGTACCTTGCGACAGGAAAAAAGTCTCATCATAGTCAATCCCCTCGACATGTGAAAAGGCACGGGAAACAAATATTTCCTTATGCTTCTCCACACTACCATCAATAGCTTGCTTTACCTTGTAAAGCTAACGGGAACTCACAACTGACTTGTTCTCTGGTCTTGGAACCATGTCCAAAACACTGTTACGAACTATGGATTCATAGTCCTCCACCACAGCATCAACCCAAATTGGCTACTGCACTGCTTCCTCAAAGGAAGATGGCTCGATCTCAACACATTCCCCAACAAGGGCCATGTATCTAGTGTACCTCTCTGGTGACCTCCTCTATCTACACTGAGAAGATGGTGCTCCCACATTCCCTCTCGCATCCTCCAACAATTTGTCAGCTTCTCTTGTGCGTTTCCATTCATCTCTAGAAGACTCTGCTTGAGTGGATGTCTCCACTCCTGGAACCTCTACATGTGACTGCTTTGCATCAATCTGAGGCTCCTCCTCCTTAAGAACCAACAGTTCCTCCATAGCTTGTAGTTGCAGCTCCCTCTCAAGGGAAACCCGCATGGCCTTCTACTCATCAAACTTGAGATCTCTGTGAACCACTATCCTCCGACTGGTAGGCAAGTACACCTGATAGTTATGAGGTGTGTCAGTGTACCCCACAAGTATCCCCAACTCCACTGTCGGTTCAAGCTTCTTCCGTGCATCCTTTGTCACATGGAAATATGCCGATGAGCGAAAGATCCTGAAGTGACTCACATCTGGTATTTTACTAGAGAAAGCTTCCTCTGGTGTCTTCATCCCAAGTATGCAATGCGGGCTTCTATTCTGCAAATAGACCATTGTGTTGCATGCCTCAGCCCATAAGTGAAGTGGTAGGCCTTGGTCATGTAGCATCACCCTTGCTGCCCCTACAATATTTCTTTTCTTCCTCTCGGCCACCCCATTCTGCTGTGGGTTATGAGGTTCTATCAACTCTCGTTTAATTCCTTCCACTGCATAGAAGTCCTTAAACTTTTGAGAGACACATTCTCCACCATTTTCACTTCTCAAGGCCTTGATCTTCTTCCTTGACTCTTTCTCGACCAAAGATTTGAACTCACGAAACTTTGTGAAGGTTTGGTCCCTCTTCTAGATGAAAAAAATCCAACATTTACGAGAAAAATCATCAATGAAAATCACATAATACATTTGCTTCACTGTGGATGCCATCGAGAATGGTCCACACAAATCAGTGTGAACTCGCTCTAAGATAGCCTCTTCTCGACTATCTCGATCATGAAAGGAAGACTTTGTGTACTTTCCCAAGGTACAACCTTTGCATGTGTCAACTTTCTCAAGTTTACCTTTGGGAAGTCCTGTAGATATCTACTGCATTATCTTCAAAGCCCCATGATGGAAATGGCCCAACCGCTTGTGCCACAACTCACCAATATCTTGGCTTTGCACCAATTCTTATTTTGTACTCAATGCTGCACAATCATCTACCTCTAGTTTATAGAGATTCTTCACCTGAATCCCTATCCTCTTGGTCTGACCCGTGCATATGTGTCATAAGAACGCCTTTCCTTTACTGAAGACAACATTGTAGCTTCTGTCCTCCAACATCATGACCGATACGAAGTTCTTCTTCAGTCCAGGCACATACTTCACATTTGTCAAGGTGAGAGGAGCTCCATGCTCCCTCTGAAAAGAAACTGTGCCCACTCCTGAAACATTGTACTTTCCATCATCACCCATCTCTATTGCATCTTGAGGTCTTTCTCCTCCAAGGTACTGAATAAACTTTTATCATCGGTCATGTGGAATGAGGCTCCACTATCAAGATACCAAACACAACCCACCATCAATGACACCATTCATGTGATGAGGGTAAAGTCCATTTCGAACTGAGAGGCTAATGCCTCACCTTCCGATCCTTTTGTGGATCCCTTCTTGGACTTCTTCGATGGGCAATTAGTCGCATAATGTCCCATCTCGTGACAATTAAACCATATCACTTTAGAATTGTCACCCTTCTTCCCTCATTGAGAAGAATTCTATTTGGAATTGGAAGCCTTCCCCTTTCCTTTCCTTGCCTTACTTGCTAAGGCCCGATTTTCTTCATCATCATTCTTTGATGAAGAACCATCTTGTGTGCTCCTCCTAATCTCCTCCTGCATCAGACCTGACCACAGTTGTTCCCAATCCGATAGTTTCTCCCTTCCATTCATAGAGTCCTGGTAGCTGTTCCAACTCTTTGGAAGGCCGAGGAGAGCGAGGCTCACCATATCATCATCAGTAGTAGTTATTCCCACATTGCCAAGCTCATCTTTGTAGGTTGTGAGCTTGTTCAGATATGTTGAAATAGTATCGCCCTAATTTCCTTTGGTCACTACTGTTCTGGTAGAGGTCCTTCAATGTCTTCCACATTGAAAATGGAGTATCCTTCCCATGGAGACTTGAGATAATATGGTCTCGAACTCCCTCAAGGATGATCTGTCTTGCCTTTGCTACACACTTCTTCCACTCAGCCAACTCTTGTGCATTAGCTGTAGCTAGCTTTGGGATTTCTTGATCAATGAAATCCTTCAAGCCATTTTCTTCTAATATGGTCTCCATTCTATCTTTCCATGCTATGTAATTCCAGTTGCCTTCCAAGGCATACTTGAGTCTCAAGCCATAGAACACCATTGACCAACCTGAAGTGTGATATGAATTCGATTTTCACCTACAACCCTGAACTTCAAACTTCAAATTCTCTTATTAGTATACTGTTCACAACTCCGATACCATGTAGAAATTCTACAAATTCTCTACTAATCTACCTCTTAGATTTATGTAGAAAATCTGACTATAAATTAACTCAATAATGCAATATACCGAAGAAAAATACTATAATCTACTTCTACTACCAAACTTGCGAAGCTTAAAGATTGAGTTGAATCAGAGCTGAACACATATAACCACAAGAAGAATCAATGCACATGAAACATAGAAGAATACTTAGGGGAAAGCCTCAGCTAAAAACCCCACTATCTGTATTATCATACAAGTTGGAAATATCTCAAAATTACACAAAGCCTTAGCTCTCACAGCTAGCCAGCTCTTAGTACAATCCCACAGATGCTCATAGGCAAACTTGGCTTCTCACAAAACCTTCTCCTCTACCCTCCAAGCTCCTATTTCCTTGTGCATTTTCTCCTGGGTGATCCTCCTATTACCAAGTGGAACACTAATCTCTCACACTGATCTCACACCCTGTAAAGCTGTGCAATCCTTAAAGAATGATCTTCCTTCTGCATGCATGAGTTTTGTTTTTAGGAAAACACATGCAATTGATAATACACTATCTCTGTCTTTAATCTCAACTGGGTCTTTCTCAGAATAGACATGCATGAGTTACTGATGAGAGAATCTTCAGTTATCTGGAGTACACTAGTTGAGTGCATGCATGCATCAACTGACTGATAACTGACAATTAGTTCCTCAAACAGTTTGGAGCTAATTTAACTGGACTTAACTCAATAAATTGAGCTAACTAATTACAACTCAAATATAACTCAATCTTATCTCCTTAATTAAGGATAATCTCCTTAATTTAAGGTATAACTGTTGCATGAATTCAGAAAGACTTCTAACTTGAATTTCTCCAACTAATTAACTCAAGCTGAATTAACTAATTATTTTTCAAGTAGTTGATGAGACTAAATTTAGATTTTAATTCAAGGACATTTTAAAATTGGAATATTCTTGTTGCCACATTTCAACACTCCCTCTCATGCTAATGACAAGTTGCACCGTATGAGCCTCACGCTACTAATGTATATTTTTCTTGGATACTCATGCGGAACCCTAAAAGGCAAGTTTTCCAAAAGTGAGGAGAAGCTTCATGATCTGAGGCTTCCAGAACGACGAGATGGATGATGTTCGTTGTGGATGTGGTCAAATTCTCCCAATATTACCCTTTGATCTTATTCCTATGAGATTCCTCCTTGAGATGAGGATCTTCCCCAATCTTTGGTGATATCCTAACTCCCTCGCCCTACTTATAAATTCATCTCCCTCCATTCCCAAATGGTTGGTCTTTGATTAGTTGCACCCTTATGTTGAGATAGTGCCTACATGCTATTCACTTTGGCTCAGAGAAGTAGTTCTTGGAGAGCTTGATCTTAAGCTTGGACTTGGATATTCACTCAAGGGGGCCTACTAACATCAAGGTCTGGGTTGTATGATTCCTCTTTTGTTTATTAATATATACAACTACTGGTTCACTTTCCATAAATTCTTGTGTCAATGCTTCATTTATTTTAATCCTCCTTGGTTTGTTAATTGGATTACATTTGATTACGATTGTTGCAATTTTATGCTTTGTCATGTCTTTGCCTCTTGTACAGGTACTAAAACACTATGAGTAACAAGGACTAAGCTTGAGGAGCAAGTGATCAAGATCTTCAACAAAAGAGTGCATTATAGCATCAAAGCGAGGTAGGTATCCTTCCTCTTCTCTTATTTCGATTGTAATCTAGGAAAGTGACTTATAGATTTTCTTGTTTGTTGCTAGATCCACTCATTGGGTGAGAGGGATCATCTCCATCCATAGAGAGGATTTACCTACTCAACAGGCTTTACCACAATCCACATCGGATCACTAGGCCCTAAACCAAGATTCCACCCTCTGGGCTTTACCATATCCAACCATTCACTGGAAAGGATTCCTAGGCCTAATCAAGGGAAACCACCTCTAGTATTTATCATATATCCTACTATTAACCGGTTGAGGATTCCTAGACCCACCGACGCACACAATACCTGGATTTACTGCAACCCACAGTCCAGTTCAAGGGTCACAAGGCTAGTGGCTTTACTGCAATCCACAGTTTGGTTCAGGGATCACCAGGCCATGTGTTCTTCCTTTCAAAGATCCACCTCACTTAGCTTTGAATCCATCTGGAAATCCTACTCAAGGAGAACATGAGAACCCCATCACACCATGGCTATCTGGAAATGGCAAGACTAGGTTGAAAACACTTTCACACCTAGCAAAACCCATGCCATAACTAGTGAGCTCCAGTATTGCAGTAATGATGCTGCAACTCCTAGGCTCCCTAATTTACTTTTATCAACCTAGTAGTTCGTAACAAACTTGGAAGTGACGGTGCTATATGCACAAGTACTAGCTCTTACTGCAGGCTGTCACTTGATCAGCTAGCACAAGTTCGCTAGGAGCTTAAGCCAACTTCTATGAGTTCTCAGAAGAATATTTTAACTATGATGGAAGAAAGCTAACTCGAAAGAGGCTATTCTACTTGCAGAAAGAGAATGAAAACTGAAAGGAAACGCAAACCCTAGCAAACCCTAGTTTTACCCACTAACCCTACTTTTGCAAGAAAAGAGATGGAAACTACTAAAATGGATGCCATTGACTATTGAAAAGGTAAAATGCATGTATTCAAGCTACTTCTGAAGGAAAATGAGAAGAAATCATCTTTTTGTACTTTTGAGCATTTTCATGTAGAATTATTATGCTTGTGTTTTAACTAGTTGTGACTGTGCAGAGGTTTGGTGGCGAAGGGAGATGGAGTTGGCATTTGCAGGAGGTGAGGAAGGTGTGGAGAGGTCCTAAGAAGTCCCTAGTACCCTTTTGGAGACTTCCATTGCGATCAGACTTCGAAAAATCACTCGCATGAACTTCTACAGGAGGCTGCAGGGGATCTACAGGATGTTCTATAGGAGGATCTACAAGAGGAGGCTGAAAGTGGTTTTTGGAGGTTTGAAGGTGGGAAAAATGATGGGAGAAGGGAAATGAGGGCTGAATGGAGGTGTTAAGGGGTCTAGGACTTTGTCAATGAAGATCAAGAATGAAGGAGATGGTTGGATTTGTTCAAAGGTCAAGAAAGCAATTTTGCACAAAAATGCAAAAATTAGGGCAGGTTGGAGAAGTATGGCGAATGAGTCGGGGAAATCTTGAGAGATGAACTAGAGTAGGTTGTGCTATGGAGGAATGATAAGCTAGAGTGTTCTACAAGGGAACTTCATACTTACTCTTCAAAATTGACCCAAGCAAGAACCGGAAAATAGAGTTTTGCCTATTTTGACCTAAAATCTGACCTAAAACCAGAGAAATGCTGAAAAGAAATTTATGGACAGAAAATTATGTGAGAAACCCATGGTAAATGAACAAGAAAGGATCTAAGCATGTGAATCCGACTGATATCAACTTTTCCAACTCAGAATCTCTCACTAGCAATTGCATTGGAAAGCAAAAACAATGTTTTTGGTGGCAGCAATAGTGCCTTGATCTCAAATCATGGTCCCAAGGAGGGAAAAAAGAGATCAAGACCTGCTTGGTAGCCTTTTTTGAATCTTTTTTTTTTACTGCAGCAAGTTATCCAATCAACCTGAAGCAAGAACAATTATTCTAACCATCAAAAGCAACCTAAGTAACAAAGCAAGATTTAACCTACATAATAGAAATTATCTCATGAATGCAAGAAAAAGCATATAAATACACAAAGGAGGT
This sequence comes from Pinus tabuliformis, assembly GCA_031772625.1. Taxonomy (NCBI): domain Eukaryota; kingdom Viridiplantae; phylum Streptophyta; class Pinopsida; order Pinales; family Pinaceae; genus Pinus; species Pinus tabuliformis. The sequence continues at coordinate 773,956,486 of CM062804.1, read as the reverse complement.
GCTGGGCACTTGGGTTGGGCCCAAACCCAAGAGCTATAGCCCTCTAGGAAAGATCAATGCTAGTTCAAATCTAGATTCATCTTCATTGATCAAAAAATAATAGTTACATCACCAAACTATCCGCAAAAATGAGCTCGAAAATGAGCTGAGTACAAGACTGCACTAAAGTGCAAAAATAGACTATCAAATGGCTAACCTACTAAGGCTTGAAGCCTTCTTATTTATACAAGTGAGGGCTCCCAACAGTCCTCCTAAACTTTAGGAACTCAGCTGCCTAAAACTGAAGATAACAACAACTTCACTAGACTTGCTCGACTGCCCCTTGGAATCATCATTGTGGGCCTTTGTACTCCAAGCTGTTGATGGAGAACTCGAGGAAGGGGTCATTAATGAAGGAGACACCCCTCCTATAAGTCCTCAGCCATGTTTCCTTGAGTTTGACTTCCAATCTGCTCATAAATGCCTGGTCTTTGTCCAAAAATGTCCAAAAATATGCAATAAACACTCATTAGACTATGTGGCAAAGTGACTATCCCCATTCACTCTATTGACATAAATATATTCAAAAACATGCACAAAAATATGGAGAATGGTGGATTAAATGAAAATAATAGGCAGAATGAGCCCATATAGTTACCCATTTCTGGGGCTCATCATCACCCCCCTGCTGAATGAGTTGGTCATCATCTGAGCAACTAATCCAGTTCTTCATCTTTAATGGCTTTAACATCTTCCTTGACATCCCAAGCCTCTAAGGTGATGTCTTCTTCTTTGTCATGAAAACCTAATTTTCTGTCCACTTCCTCCCATTGCTTCTGCTCTTCCTCCTTCTTAACCCCTTCCAATAGTCCTAGCAGTAGTGGAGGACTGAACTTAAGACCAATCCAGTTGGCTTTCAAGTTTTGCATTGATTGTTTATATAAAGGCACTCTAATCATATCTTCCCTCATTATGGTTGGGGAGTGATACTCCCTGATCTTTAGGCTATGGGACAATGTATTCCATCTTCTTGTGCAAGCATGAAGGCAGTTATTGCCAAATAATCTCTCCATATCTTCAAAGTGAGCAATAGCCTATGCTTGCCTTTCAACATAGTCAAGGGCAACTTGAGGATTGGCTGCAAGGTGCTGGTGGGCATATATGAGAGCTAATGGATCTGCTGGTTCTGCCCTTACCATGAGGGGTTCACTTAACTCCTTTGTCATGATCTTCTGAATTTCCACTACTCTCTTTTCTTCATGGCTCAACCAAGAAGCCATAGCCATGAGCTGTAGATCTCCTAATGCAGCATTTGGATCCCATAAATTCATATCAGGGAGTGCCATATTGTGTAGGTAAAATTCTACTAATTTGGCTTTATCCTCTGTTGAACTACTATCACATAAATGCATAAACTGATTATAATTTTGGAATGGGATTGTGCCCCTTTGGGCCAATGTTTTAATATGGAATTGGAGCCATTGGTCTTTGAGATATAGTGCATAAGATCTAGCTGGTTGTCTGCATTGCAAGGCCTCCATTTCCCAGCTAGCCATGCAGGCCATTTGGGCTTCCTTTTCCTGCAACTGCTGTTTCAAAATCTGCACTTCAGTTGCTACCTGAGACTCTTTTTCTTGCAGCTGTTTTGTTAGCATTTCAACATCAGTCTGTGGCTCTTCCTCTTGCTACTATTTCTCTACTACTCCATTATCTGCTAGGGTACCTTCTTGCTATTGCTATCCTTCCAAGATTGGCAACTTGTCTCCCTTTTGAGTTTCCCGTTCTTGCAACTGCTTTTTCAGCAGTTCATTTTCTTCCTGTAGTTGGGATCCTCTACTGCTCTTTATGTGCCTTACCATGGCCAACTCCCCTCTCAAATATTTTAATTTGTCTTCCATGTTCCCTATATCTTCAACTCCTTTAGATTTAGCAATTTGCATCCAGGTGTGGGTTCTGACCCTTCCTTTTTCTAATTCAAAGAAAAGAGGCACAATGAATTTTTGTTGGATGATCTTCCCACCTTCTAGTAGATTGTAATAGGAGACTAAATTAGGCTAAGGGCTTGGTTTAGGTATTTCTTTGGCCTTTCCTTCCCCTTGTGACTATTCTGCTGCCTTCTCTTCTAATTTTTCAGTTTCTTTCAGCTTGGCCAGTGTCTCCTGTAGAGAGGATTGTGCCTCCTGTAGAACTGCTTTGGAGTCCATCAATTTAATTCTTTCCTTCCAGGTGGAGGTTTTGGGACTTCCTCTCTCATAGGTGATAAAGATCTTGGAGGGAGATTCTGCCTTCTTTTCGGTGGGTGCATCCTCAATGATAATTGGTTCCTTTGATGGTGGCTGGGGCTTGCCCACCTTAATCCTGGTGCTCCTTCTGGATTTGAAATACATAGAGGTTTTCCTTTTTCTCTTTCCCTTTTGTTTTGCTAGAGTGCTTAATGCAGCGAGCACAACTGCTGCTTCCCTTGCCAATGTTTCAGGGGATGTTTCTTCCTGTTGTTCTTTTCCTTCATCTCCTACAGTCTTTCTTGTGTCTGTTGTTTTTGCTTGTGTATCTACTATATCTGGTGGTGTCTTCTCCTATTCTCATTGGGTCCCTACCTTTCCTGTGGCAGTCTTTGTCTGGGATTTCTTGGGCTTTTTCTTCTTAGCCTTTGTCTTTTTCTTCTTCTCTGTTTTTGAGGCTGTCTTCTTTTCTGCCTTAGGCTCAGCAGTGGTTTTGTCAAATTTCTCCTTTTCTTTCTGTTTCTCCTATGTTTTTCCTTCTGTTTGAATGCCTTATGCTTACTCATTAATGTTCTTCTCAAGTTCCTCCGTCTGCTCCTCCTCCTCACTGCTAGATGGTCTAATGTCCTCAGTCAAAGTTTTGATGTCATCTTCTCTGGACATATTCCTAAAAATTTCCCAAGCTATGGGAATGGTATATGTGTGTAGGGCATCTTCTACTAATAGTTTGATGAGCCCATGGTGGGCTAGCTGGTCTGGGACCCCTGCATTTAGCTTGGTGCCACATTCTATCAAATACTAGAGGAGGAAATATGGGAGACTGAGTTTTCTAGCTAGAGATAGGTCCATCCCATATCTCAATTCATGCAATAACCTGAAGTGATAACCATAAATTATTCTGAACCTCCCTTCACAGGTGATATATTTCATTATTTGGTAGCTGACTTCACTCCATGGAGGAGGCAAGTTTGTCCTTCTGACCCCATTTTTATCCTCTACAGGATGCTCCTTAGGCTGAAAAAATGTCTTCTTAGCAATCTGTCTCAATTTTATTTCCTCCTTCCTCCAAGGGAGCCTAAGTGGAAGACCTGTGATTCTGGTGATAAAATTAGGTGTAAGCTCTAGGGTCAGACCCCTGAAACTCACTGTAGCATGTGTTTTCGAGTGGGGTATTAAGGACATAAACAATTCTTCAGTCACCTCCTCATCATATCCATGAATTCTTTCAAAGAAGGGCATCCAGTTTGCCCTGGTGAAGAGGGCCACCACCTCAGGGTGCTCATGCAATTTGTTGCAGTTCAAAGGTTCTTTTCTCATGAAACCTCCTGGCATGGTGTTGAGTGATTTCTAAAAATACTTTGGTGAGGAAGGAGGCAAAACTGAAAACAGAGGGATAGCTGAATTTTGTCTTTCTCTGAAACCAAAGAGGGAATTTTCCCGTATGCTTTCTCTTCACAACATCAATTTGCAATTTTTCCTCTCTTCAAACTATTTCCAACCTGAATTTGCTTCTCGGTTTTTGAAAAGAAATCAATTTTTTGACAGAACAGAGAACAAATAACATAGTTTTTTCTTTCAGAGAGTGGACAGTCTTGCAAATTCGTTTTTTCACACAGGCTTAGTTTCTATGGTTGCATCTTTTTTTTTTTACAGCAGAATGTGAGGAAGGAAAAGATAGATTTTGGATGCAGAGAAGGAAATGGAGAGACTGTGTAGAACTCAGAAAAAAAATATATACAGGCAAACTTTTAAGCTTCACTTTCCTTTCTTTCAACCCAATACTGTGTTTTTAATCCACCACCTTATACAAATAGGTCATATGCAGAGAGGTTTCCTGAGCCTACCTCGTTTCAAGCTTGAATTTTGACAAAAATCTCAGATTTTTCTTCTGCAGAGCTGCTCTCTGCCCTTCCTGTAGAAATCTTCCTGTAGACAGTGTTCCTGCTCCTGTAGAACGCAGTAGTGCTCCTGTAGAGCCCGATAGGTGGGAGGGTTTTGAAAAACTGGCAAAAAACTGGTAGAAAACGACTGGTTTGCTGTTCTGAAGGTGGTAGGTGAGTACTGCAGTCGAGAACTTCGTGAATGAAGAATGAAACAAAGGGTGGTGGAGGCTTAGACCACGCTGTACTTAACTGATGGCATAATCTACGGTGAGGAGATGAGGTGGCCGGATGGGTACGTTATCCCCATCTGGACCGTTGGTCCTATGCCAGTGTCATTATTGTTCTTCATGTCGCCTGACTGCCATCACCTCCCTTACTCCTGTTATACACTGCCACCACTACCAGTTCCGAATGTTTCCTTCCCGAGTTGACATGCCACACGTGCTGACTGCGGATCTGATCGACATTTTGAATTTGACGAGGCTCATTTGAATTCCACGAGGGTGTAGCTAAATGAGGGTGGCTAGTTAGCTAGCCATTGATTCCATTTAATCATGACCATTCCCACAGCTCATGCAGTTTTGAAATAATATTCATGTAATCAAGGAATAGGTTTAGGCACTTATCTGCTTAGTTGCTGCTATGCTTCTGACTTTGGCACTTCTTTTCCTTGTTGCTGTTGCTGCTGGTGCTCTGCATGCTCAGCCTTTGGCTTATACTGACAATTTCTCGTTCAAACTCTACTCCTTGCATGCTTCATACATCCTGCTATGCTGACCTTGTCTCTGGAGTATGTTTTTCAAAGGGATCAACTGCTACAAGAATCCTGTAGGATTTCCTTTAGCTGCTTCTCCTTCTGAAAATCAGGCTAATGCTTGAGTAGGGCTAAAAAACTTCTAAAGAAGGTCTTGAATGAAAAGAAATAGCATTTGGAAGGTATTAGGTAGGAATAAGTAGGAACGCTATTGCTTTATTTGTCATGTTTACAGAATGAAAGAAACATAATTTCTGTATGTGGTTGTCCAGGGACAGAAAAAAACGAGTGGAAATGTGGGTGTAGAGGGATGGAATGTAGAAATAGGAAGATGGATGGTGGTGGGGAGGTTCACAGATCTCATAGACAAATTTCCAACCCTCGGGTCCTTCTTTGAAATTGATTTTGGCCTTTCTGTAGTTTCTACAGGATCCTCCTATAGAATACACAGAGTTTCCTGTAGGATGCAAAATTTTCAGAACAAATGAGACCAAGGCCTGGGAAATGATAACGGTGATGGAGGGATGGACTGTGAAGGGTGTATGCAACTTGGCCATGTCTTTTTCTTCTTGTGTGACCCTCTTGCAACTTGCAATGACCCTCCTGCAACCTGCAATTTATTCAAAAGAAGTTAGGTTTTTTTTATTTATTTATTTTTTTTTCCTCTTTTTTGTTTTTTGAGACAATTGGGGCTCCTCGAGGGGGTTTTCACCCTCACTTCCTGCCCTGGGTACCTCCAAGAGGTTTTCATCTAGGGATCTTTTATTCCATTTTCTTTTTTTTTTCTCTATTTTTTTCTTTTTTCTCTGTTTTTTTTGTTGTTATTGTTGTTTGCTCAGGGTGTGGGTGGAGTGGAGACAGGAACCTGCTCCACTACCAACACTGATTTACCCAAATTCTCAATGACCTCCTGCTTGGAAAGGGGCTTCCTGTAGATCTTTAATCTATGCCCATTGATGAGCATGGGGATGAGTTCTTCATCAATGGTTCGAATAAGGACTGAACCATTTTTTCTACTGCATATGGTCCCAGCCATCTTGTCCTCAGTTTGCCCTTGAAATATTTGTATCTCGAATCATACATCAACACCCAATCTCCTTGCTGGAATTTTTTTTCTTTGAGGTGTCTGTCATGCCATATTTTTCTCTGAAGTTGGACTACCTCTGAGTGGAGAAGGGCCTACATTCTCTATTCATCCAATCCATTTATCTGAAACAATCTTTCCTTTTGCGCATGGCTGAGATCTAGGTCTAGCTGAGCTGCCATCCTTAATGTGTTATATTCAAATTCTATGGACAACAAAGACTTCTTCCCATAGACTAGCTCATAAGGTGTGAAACCTGTGGTGGTTTTCCAAGTAGTGTTATAGGCCCAGGTGGCCTCAACCAATCGATCTGGCCAATATTTTCTGCTATTGCTCACTACCTTAGTCAAAATTCCTTCCAAAGCTTTGTTAGTGACTTCCACCTATCCATTTTCTTGCAGATGATAAGGGGTGGAGGTTCTGTGCTTAATATTGTGATGTGTGAGCAGGTCCTCAATCAGATTGGAGGTAAACTGACTTCCTTGATCTGTGACTAATTCTCTTGGATAGCCAAACTTGTAGAAGATATTTTCCCTCAAAAACTCAGCTACTTTTTCTTCTGTTGCTGCTTTGATTACCCTGTTTCTACCCATTTTGTCAGGTAATTCGTGCACACAATGATGTAAGACTTCTGTTTTGAAAGAGGGTTGATAGGACCCACAAAGTCCATGCCCCACTTCTCAAATGGCTCGAAAGTCATTTGAGGCTGTAGGGGCATCTCATCCCTTGGAATAGGTTTCCCCATCCTTTGACATCGATCACATTGGCTGATGTATCTCTTGACATCTTGATGAAGAGTGGGCCAATAGTAACCTGCCTGCAGAATTTTGAAGGCAGTTCTCTTTGCTGCAAAGTGGCCCCCATAGGGCCCATCATGACAGGTTAGGAGGATGTCAAAAACTTCCTCCTCCCTGACACATCGCCTCAAAATTTGATTTGGGCCAAGTTTAAAAAGATTTCCCCCAATCCAAGTGAATGGGGCACTTTTCCTCACAATCTTGCTCTTCTCTTTTGAGGACAGGTGTGGCAAAAACTATGCTGAAACCAAATAATTTGCTATATCAGCAAACCATGGAGAGAGTACTGAAATAGAAAATAGGTGTTCATCTGGCATTTGATCATCCACCATTCCTTCTTCACCTGCAGGCAGATCTAGTCTAGACAGAAAATCAACAACAACATTTTCCTTACCTGGCTTATCAACAATGGTCAAATCAAATTGCTGCAATAAAAGTAACCATCTAATGATATGAGCATTTACATCAGGTTTATTCATCAAATACCTAATTGCAGCATGATCAATGTGTACGAATGTTTGATAGCCAGTGATGTAGTGTCTGAACTTGTTTAGGGAATGGACTATAGCCAGGAGCTCTTTTTCGGTTACAATGTAGTTTAATTATGCCTTGGACTGGTTTTTACTGACAAAATATATGGCATACGGTAGCTTCTCTTCAACTTGCCCTAAGGCTGCTCTTATAGCTTTGTTCGAGGCATCTGTGTGAATGTGGAAAGGTAGGGCCCAGTTTGGACCTCTCAAGATTGGGGTAGTTATCAACTTACCTTTCAAGGCATCCAGAGCCTCTTGACAGTTTTTAGTCCATATGAACTCAGCATCTTTTCCCAAAAGACAAAAAAATGGAGAAGCTAGCTTACTAAAATCCTTAATGAATCTTCTATAATACCCTGCTCAGCCTAGAAAACTCCGAACATCTCTTACCTTTTGAGGAGGTGGAACCCTTTGGATGATAGCAATCTTGTTGGGATCCACCTATAATCCTTGCTGAGAAATTGTATGACCTAGCACGGTCCCTTCAGTCATCAGGAATTCACATTTATCAGGACTGAGGGACAGGTTCATTTCAATACACTTGGCTAAAACTTTCCTCAGGTTAGTCAAAGCTTCCTGGAAGTTAGAACCATAAGGGGTAAAGTCATCCATATAGATTTCCATTGAACCATGAACCAGTTCAGCAAATATGCTCAGTACAGCTCTTTGGAAAGTGGCAGGAGCATTGCACAACCCAAAGGGAAGGATTCGGTAGGCAAAGGTACCCCATGGACAAGTGAAAGTGGTCTTATCTTGGTCTTCTGAGCTGATTTGGATTTGGTTGTACCCGCTAAACCCATCTAGGAAGGAAAAGAACTTCTTCCCTGCCAGGCCATCTAACACTTGATCTATGAAAGGCAAAGGGAAATGGTCCTTCTTGGTGGCCTTGTTTAGTTCTCAATAATCTACACAAATTCTCCACTTCCCGTTTTTCTTTGGCACTAGCACCAAAGGAGAAACCCATTCGCTGTCATAGATGGGGTAGATGAATCCTGCATCCAACAACTTTTGCAGTTCTTCTTTGACAATGTCCTTAAGGGCTAGATTCATCCTCCTTTGAGGTTGCTTGCCTGGTTTACAATCTTCTTTAATGTAGATGTGATGAGTGCAGACTGAAGGGTGGACTCCCTTCGTCTCCTTATAGCTCCAAGAAAAAGCATCCAAATGGTTGTTCAATAAGCTACACAGTTCCTTCTCCTGAGAGGTGGATAGGGATGATTTGATCTTCAAGGTTTTTTTGGACCAAATTCCACATTCTTAACTCAGAGAGAGGTCGGATCAGCCATAAAGAGATCAACTAAAGCATTGGCTTGGGTTTCTTCCACCAACTCTTCTAATGGCAAGACACTAGGGGGTGGATTTTGAATCAAGTTCTCAATAAGATCATCCTCAGTTTGAAGTCCCCCTTGGTAGCTTCCACTGTGCACAATGGTGTGGAGTAGACTTCATCCTCATCTTCCTCCTTCAACTAGAGAGGTAATTCATGTTCTAGTAGAGGTTGGGCAGGAGGATATAGGACTAGTTGTTTGGACATATGCCCATTCTTGATGGTCATGCTCCCAGCTCGAAAACTGATGTAAGCATTTTCAGTAGCTAACCAAGGTCTTCCCAAGATGAGAGGATACCTAGTGAGCTTTGCCTTTGGCTGAAGAACCAAGAATTCAGCAGGGTACTCCCAAGAATCAATGGAGACCATGATATCTTCCACAAACCCCTCTGGGGTAATAGTGGAGCGGTCTGCCAACTTCAGTATTTTTGAGGTCTTTCTTAGGGCACCCTAAAGGTTGAGTTTGAGCATAGTGTCCCTGATCATTACGTTAATGGCAGTTCCTATATCAATTAAGGTGTGGGGGATTATAGTGCCATTGATGTGGACATCGACTACAGGACTCCCAGGGTCCAGATATTTTGGACAGATTACCTGCCCCAACATCAGGTCAGATAGTTGTCCTATGACATTGATAGTTGGGGTATCTCTCTTGCGCCTGCCTGGGTACCTGAAGTACTTCTGTTTGATCAACTTGTTGTAGATCAGTACATCTTTTATGGATTGGAGAAGTGGTATTTTTACACATAAATTGTTTTAGGTCTCCCAGAAGTTCAGTTTCTTCTGGGGTTGGTTGTGTGGTTCCAGTTAGTCTCTCAGGAAAGGGTGGAATTGTTTTTGGTTCACTTTCCTATTTCTCTTCCTTATCCTCCTTATTAGGAGATTAGCTATCTGGGAGAACCTTCCCAGATCGTAGATTAATCTCATGAATCTCCACAACATAGGTAGGGCATGTTGTTTCTCCAGTATATACCTACTGGGCCTGTCTGTTATTGGGGTTCGGGTTCGGTTGAGCAGGTATTTGGGGTTGTCTTGGAGGAGCAGGAAGTAATGGTTGTGGTTGAGTAGGTGGTGGAGGAAAAAGAGCGAGAGGAGATTTGTATTGGGGCCTCCACCCCCGATGAGGTGCATTCCACTAAGGTTGTGGCAGAGGATAAGAGTGAAACGAATGAGCAGCAAGTTGAATATGATATTGAGATGGATATGACCAAGGAGGGGGTGTGGACCAGGAAGGATGAGCAGGGGGACCCCAAGAAGGCATGGAAGTGGCTTGATTGGGGTTGTAATGAGTCTGGGATGTCCCTTGCGTTCCTTGCTGGTAAGGTCTGGGTTCATGTGGCCTCCTTTGGTTCATAAAATAGAGTGGTTCAGTGGCTCCTTCAGCCCCTTGGTACATAGCTTTGAATTCGGGCAAGGAAGGGCACTGATTTGTAGGATGGTCTTCTTCATAGACAAAACACACTTCTACAGAGTGCAATGAACATTCGTTCCTAGGATGCTTTCTAGTGCACCTAGGACAAAAGATGGCCAAGGCCCTCTCAGCTTCCTCTTGCTTCCTTTGGATTCACAAGGTATCCATTTGCATAGCAATAGTCTGCCTCATCTCGCTTTTGAAATCTTCCATCTGATTTGCAAGTTCATTTTTAAGGGATGAACTGGATAAGGGGGTATTGGCTAAAGGTTGACTTCCCCTACCTCTCTTTTTGGCTACCCTAGAATGGTTTCTAAACACAGCCTTTATGTCATCATAAGGTAGTTGGTAGATGTCTCCCTCGGCCAGAAAATGGAGGGTATCTAGAAGGTCTTCAGGTACTCCTCTGAGCAGAACCAACTTCAGAGATTTGGGGTCAAGTGTGCACCAGGCTTTTTTATAACTGAGTTGAAACCTCTCTTCATAGTCTTCTAAAGATTCATCACTTCCCATGGTCATTCGGAAGATTTTTTCCTTTGTATCCTTTGATCTATAGTAGTCCTGTATTTGTTGTTAAAGGCTTGCTGCATTTGAGCCCAAGTTGTGATATTGTTTCCAGGTAACCCCATGTACCAATGTAATACTGCATCCTTGAGGGTAGAGGGAAATAGTTTCAACTTCTACTTGTCTTCTGCATAGTCATAGGTTCGACAGAGAATAAAAAACTCGAACAAGAAGGTATCAGGGTCTTCGGTAGTCAATCCATGGAAGTGAGGTAAGGCTAAGGGACTTATGTTTTTCATCTTTGTGTCTCCATTGGTCTCTCAGATAGGAAAGGCACCTTCTGTTCTCTCCCCATTTCCTCTAACGTTTCTGTTTTCAGCCATGGTCTCAAGAGGAATGGTTTCTTGCTATTCTTCTATTATAGGATCTTTGTATATCTCTGGAGGTTCACCTATAGGTTCTTCTGGATCACTGCCACCAAAGAAGAGAGAAGGGTGACTTAGTGATGTGGTGGGGGTGTTGGGTAGGAATTTTCCTGAATTATCTGTGTTCCTATGAGGCATGAAATGAAATCTCTTTTTAGGTGATTTTTGTGTTTCTTTTTCTACTTGCACCTGCAAAAACTGAAATGGATTGAACAACAAATTGTGACTAACTAAAATAAACCTTGCTAAAATGAAAATTACAGAATTGGAATAGAAGCAGGAAATGCCTAATTTACGCTTACTGAAATGAAATTGCAAAATTGAAATGAAAGAAAAAAATGTCTAATTTACGCTTGCTGAAATGAAATTTCAGAATTGAAATGAAAGCAAGAAATGCCTAATCTACTTTTGTAGAGTTGAAATTGCAGAATTTGAAATGAAACAACTACTCTACTCTTGCTGAAATAAACTATTTAGCAGAATGTTTGCAGTAGAAAATAGAAGAAAAGCAGTAATCACAAAATACTCTGATGCTTCCCTAGAAACGGCGCCAAAAAGATGGTGAGCTCCAGTATTGTAGCAATGATGCTACAACTCTTGGGGCTCCCTACTTTACTTTTATCAACCTGGTAGTTTGTAACAAACTTGGAAGAGACGGTGCTATATGCACAAGTACTAGCTCTTATTGCAGGCTATCACTTGATCAATTGGCACAAGTTCACTAGGAGCTTAAGCCAACTTCTATGAATTCTCAGAAGAAGCTTTTAACTATGATGGAAGAAAGGTAACTCAAAAGAGGCTATTCTACTTTGCAGAAAGAGAATGAAAACTGAAAGGAAACACAAACCCTAGCAAACCCTAGTTTTACCCACTAACCCTACTTTTCCAAGAAAAGAGATGGAAACTACTAAAATGGATGCCATTGACTACTGAAAAGGTAAAATGTGTGTATTCAAGTTACTTCTAAATGAAAATGAGAAGAAATCATCTTTTTGAGCATTTTCTTGTAGAATTATTATGCTTGTGTTTTAACTAGTTGTGACTGTGCAGAGGTTTGGTGGCGAAGGGAGATGGAGTTGGCGTTTGCAGGAGGTAAGGAAGGTGTGGAGAGGTCCTAAGAAGTCCCTAGTACTCTTTTGGAGACTTCCATTGTGATCAGACTTTGAAAAGTCACTCGCATGAACTTCTACAGGAGGATGTAGGGGATCTACAAGATGTTCTACAGGAGGATCTACAAGAGGAGGCTGAAAGTGGTTTTTGGAGGTTTAAAGGTGGGAAAAATGATGGGAGAAGGGAAATTAAGGCTGGATTGAGGTGTTAAGGGGTCTAGGACTTTGTTAATGAAGATTAGGAATGAAGGATATGGTTAGATTTGTTCAAAGGTCAAGAAAGCAATTTTGCACAAAAACGCAGAAATTAGGGTGGGTTGGAGAAGTATGGCGAATCAGTGGGGGAAATATTGAGAGATGAACTGGAACAGGCTATGCTATGGAGGAATGATAAGCTAGAGTGTTCTACAAGTGAGCTGCACACTTACTCTTCAAAACTAACCCAAGCAAGAACCAAAAAACAGAGTTTTGCCTATTTTGACCTAAAATCTGACCTAAAACCAGAGAAATGTTGAACAGAACTTTATGGACAGAAAATTATGCGAGAAAGCCATGGTAAATGAACAAGAAAGGATCTAAGCATGTGAATCCAACTGATATCAACTTCTCCAACTCGAAATCTCACACTAGCAATTGCATTGGAAAGCAAAAACAATGTTTTTGGTGGCAGCAATAGTGCCTTGATCTCAAATCATGGTCCCAAGGAGGGAGAAAGGAGATCAAGACCTACTTGGTAGAATTTTTTGGATCCTTTTTTGTTACTGCAGCAAGCTATCTAATCAACCCAAAGCAAGAACAATTATTCTAACCATTAAAAGCAACCTAAGTAACAAAGTAAGATTTAACCTACACAACAGAAATTATCTCATGAATGCAAGAAAAAGCATATAAATACACAAAGGAGGTGTTGGGAACTTGGGTTGGGCCCAAACCCAAGAGCTACAGCCCTCTAGGAAAGATCAGTGCTGGTTCAAAGCTAGATTCATCTTCATTGATAAAAAAAATAATAGTTACATCACCAAACTATCTGCAAAAAGAGCTCGAAAATGGGCTGAGTACAAGACTGCACTAAAGTACAAAAATATACTATCAAATGGATAACCTACTGAGGCTTGAAGCCTTCTTATTTATACAAGTGAGGACTCCCAACAGTCCTCCTAAACTTTAGGAACTTGGCTGCCTAAAACTGAAAATAACAACAACTTCACTAGACTTGCTCGACTGCCCCTTGGAATCATCATTGTGGGCCTTTGTACTCCGAGCTGTTGATGGAGAACTCGAGGAAGGGGTAAATGAAGGATACACCCCTCCTATAAGTCCTCAGCCATGTTTCCTTGAGTTTGACTGCCAATCTACTTATAAATTCCTGGTCTTTGTCCAAAAATGTCCAAAAATCTGCAATAAACGCTCATTAGACTATGTGGCCAAGTGACTATTCCCATTCACTCTATTGACATAAATATATTCAAAAACATGCATAAAACTATGGAGAATGGTGGATTAAATGAAAATAATAGGTAGAATGAGCCCATATAGTTACCCATTTCTGGGGCTCATCAATAACGACAAAGAACCACATGCAATACCATGCATGCCAGATCTATAAAGGAAAACACACATGAAAATCGATACCTGCAAAGAATCTTTTTGCAGCTACTTGATCCTACTCTTCCTTGCTTTCTCCTTCCTTCTTCTTGCCTTCTTTTCCTTTCTTGATCCAATTCCAAAGTGCTCCAAGAAAACTCTAAGTGTCCAAGAGAGAGAGAGAGAGAATAATGGGAGAGCTCCAAAACTGAACTGAAAAAGGTACCAACTAATCTTCAGAAGCCTTTTTATAAAGGAGGCCTATATTTTCTTCATTTTCCTTTATTTTCATTCATTTTCCTCCTCACATGTAACTAGTGACCTTTCACCTTCCTTTTCTCCCGATTTCTATTATTTTCATAAATAAATGTGCCAAAAATACCAATTTTCCTTTCCAAATCCTTAGCCATTGCCTTTTCCAATTTCCTTAGTTATAATAAACCAAATGAACACCCACACTAGGATGTCTTGCCCAAAATTAATCTTAGAATAAGTGTCCAATCAACCATGGTTATTATTTTTCCTTTATTAAATTTTATTACATGGAATTATCACCAGGGCTGTTATAGTATATTCCATCTGCTTTCTGTTCAAATTTTTCTTTATCTATTTGAAAATCCCAGAACTGTCAGGGAGGTAGTGAATTTAGTGGATGGAAAACTTTGGAAAGAGGCATGGTCGATGAAATGACATCTTTGGACAAAAATGAGGCATGGGATTTTGTGGAGTTGTCAGATGGAAGGAAACCCATTGGCAACAAATGGGTGTTTAAGAAAAATATGAATGTGGAAGGTAAGGTGGAGCAATAAAAATCTTGGTTAGTAGAAAAAGGTTATTCCCAAGTGTTGAGAATTGATTTTGGTGACATTTTTTCTCCTGTTTCCAAGTTAGCTTCTATTAGATTACTTTAATATGTCGCTGCTACTTTTGATTTTGAGGTAGAACAGATGGATGTGAAGATGACATTTCTTCACAATGATATGGAAGAAGAGATCTCCATGAAGCAACCTAAAGGGTTTGCAGTGAAGGATAAGAAAGAACTAGTATGTAGGTCAAAAGAGTCTTTGTATGGATTAAAACATTCACTAAGGATGTGGTATCAGAAATTTGATACATATATACAAGGACTCGGCTTCACAAGGAGAAAAGTGGATCATTGTATGTATTTTAAATTAATTGGTGACTGTGTTATTTACTTGGTCTTGTATTTGGATGATATGTTGCTTAATAGAAATGATAAAGAAATTATCCAGGATTTGAAGATCCAATTGTCTTCCAAATTTGACATGAAGGATCTTGGTGTTGCAAACTATATTTTGGGCATGGAAATTAAACGAGATTGGGCAAAGAGGAAGCTCTGGTTAAACTAGAGGAAGTATGTCGAGACAATATTGTAGAGGTTTAATATGCAGGATACTAAACCGATGAAGGTTCCTATTCCTGTAGGTGTAAATTTATTTGTTGAACACTGTCCCAAGACACAAGGAGAGGAAGAAGACATGTCCCGTGATCCATAGCCATGTCATCCAATCCCCACGCATCCATAAAGGCTATTATCAAATTTTGATCTTAATAAATATGTTACACCAGAGGACAATGTAATTAATTTTTATTTGGCCTTATATCTATTAGATGCAGAGCACGAAGATGTAGTTTGCAGTTTATTTCCATATATGTTTGAAAAAAAAATAAAAATACTTGGTACTAGAATCTTCCAGTCACCTCAATAGATAGATGAAATGCTTTCGAGAAATATTTCCTGAGCAAGTTTAGAAAATACAAATGCCCATACACACTCCTTAAGGAACTGATTTCCATAAAAGTGGAGAAGAAGGAAACATTCAAGGACTTCAATCAATGGTTCATCACTTTATGAACAAAATCCTTACTCATTCACAACCTATGGATCCAATAGCAAGTGAATATTATACTTACAATCTCACTCTTCCATAAATATGTTCATGAAGGGAGCAAGAAAGTGCATGCTAGATGAGAATTTCAATGAGGCCTTGATAGTTGAGAAATAAATGTTGTCCTTGGCTGGTAATTTTACCAAATAAGAACATAAGGCCACTAGAAATAAGTATTTGTTATTAACCAAAACAATCTAAAAAGAATCTATAGATCTGGAAAATGTACTTAAGATGGAAATGGAGATGTCTAATGAGGTCATGGATCTAAATAAAAATATAGGAGAAAGTTCCTAAGGACATAGAGCATTCAAACCATTCCATAAGAAACCAAATAACCATCCAAAGCCACCTCAAAGCTCTAGTTTTAATTTTAACCTAGATGATTTGGCATAGACAACTTCTGATCTTATAACTAGGCTGATCATTATGAGAATACATGCCCACAATGGGTTAACTCCATGATGCTAGAGATAAATTAGCTCTTGGAACAATAATCACTATGATATGAAGCTAAAGATGAACCAAGTACAACAAATGAATATTTGATTGAAGGCTTAATACGTTATTGTGGGATTTCGTGGTTGATACATACAAATATACTATTGGAGCAATTTCAGTGGGGGAAGCATAAGCTACATAGAAAACCCCGAAAGAAAACAATTTCTATAGAAAAGGGTTGACACTTGATAATCAAACAACTGTGAAAGGCAATTCCTTACTCAAACGTGTGTTTCCTCCTCAAACTACATTTGTCAAGATTGAAAAAAATTCTTATAAGGTAGACCCTCCCCTCCAAAAAATGTTAAGAAACTTACAACCCCTACATAATACCAAAAGCAATCTACCTTAGCCTAGAAAAATCAACCTTCAACCTCAACGCCTGGTAGTTCACTAGAATATAATGTAATTGAGGATATGAAGAAGAAAAGGGTCAATGTGTTCTTGTATTATCTTTTCCATCTTCAATAATATAGGAACCTCGTATTGAAAACATTTAAATTTTCTTTATCTTAATCAAGACCACCATCAACTACAAATATTTAGGAAAATCTAGTACTTTATCTTGGGATAATGCGAACATGCATAAGTCTACTATGAATATTACTAGTATTGGCACTCATTTGAAGTCTCATACTCTACCATTTATTTTGAATTTTTAGATATTTAAACTCAATGTTCATAACTTCTTAGTGGATTCAAAAGAACCATCTAATGTCATTCCATATTCTATCCATTAAAAGATAAACATTTTACTGGAAAATACTAATACTAAGGTTATGTTTCACATAATGTTGTCATTGACAAGAAAAAGTGTCATTGATGTCAAAGGGTATGCCTAGGAAATCAACAACACCCTCTATGAAGCATGTTGTCATTAATGAGAACATGTGTCATTGATGTCAAAGGGGATTCCTAAGAAAGCAATAGTACCCTCTATGATGTAGTATGACAACTCGATCTATTGTAGGCCCTCATAAGGTGAATTCAAAAGAGGTATGAATTTTATTGAGTTTTTGACAAGGTTGTGATTCCCTAAGGATCCTATAAACAACATGGTTGCATAGTCCTCATCAATACCTTTCCAATGATATATCCTACTATGAAATAATCCTCAAGGATAAGAACTTATGGCCATTTGAAAATCAACATTAGTTTAGGGCCCAAAACTATAGGGAAACCCTACCCTCGCTCCCCAACGTTATTACATTAAACAATGTTCATCTTTGGGTGAATCTATGGCAGATAGTGGCCCAACATGCACAAACTTTACCAATAATAAAGCTCAAGCATGTTTTCTTTGATCATACGAATCTAGTAACTGAATGAGAAATTGAATGGAAAACTTCTACAAAACTTGAATGAACTTTAATGAAACTAAAGAGTGTACACCTTTCTCAGTTTGAATGAAATAGATAGGCCAAGATGTGCATTGGTTAAGTGAAGCACAAAGGCCAATCCAGGGATGACACATGGTAGTGCTTGATTGGATGACGTGGTCACTTGTAGAGTTAGAAAAGTGACACGTGGTGATGGTTGGTTGAATGATGTGGTGTCCCTGCAAAGTCAAGAGATGATGTTAGCACTGTGACATGTAAGTACCAAAAACTAAAAAGTGGTAAAAAATTTTGGCAGTTTTTGATTGGCAAAGGCTAAAAAATGGGTGACACATGACACCCCTCATGGGATTACATGTAGCATTATGGTGCCATGTTGACATCATCATGCACGTGACCATAGACCCTGCAGTTAAGGTCACATGGAAAGGTAAAGGTAATGTCATATGGTGCTGAGTGCGAATTCTAAAGCAAGGCCATATGGCCATAGTTTCTTGGTCAATGATGAATTGTGTGGTGGAGTGGTCTAGAGTTTGACACTCGAATCCCTGGGACCACACCCCACGCATACATATTACAATGGCTCGATCCCTTACAAACCATAAATCCACCAAAATAATAATGTGAAACATGTTTGTGTATCTTTGGTGATTTTGATGTGGTAGCACAATTGGCTGAGCTCTTATGTGAGTGTTCTGTAACATAGTTTTTATGTGGCCTCCGTGAAAAGTTTGATGTGGTAGAATGATTGGTTGAGTTCTTAGATGAGCGTTTTGTAACATAGTTTTTTGTGGCCTCCATGGAAATTTTGATGTGGTTGCACGATTGGTAAATCCCTCGGGTAAGCATTATATAACACATTTTTTGTGTGGTTCCATGGCCCAAATTCTGGTTATATGACAACACCTCACCCTTAGACTTGACGAAGTGAACATGTCAGTTGGTTGTGACATGTGGTTCGTACAATGAAAGTCATGGGTTTGAGTTCGGGTAGACTCAGGTGGAACTTTATTGTATAAGGGATTTTGGCACACCATTTCTATCCAATTTATCGAATTGTTAAAGTTTTTTGGTGGCAGAAAATTGCCCTTTTGTACAATGTACTCGGAATTGTCTATTTTGTAGAAGCTTTAATTTTTGTATGATTTTTATATAATTTCAAATGGTATTTGAGGTTTCTGGGGTCATTTTAAGTCCAAATTGAACTCGGAAAGAAGCAAGACAATCAAGGCTTAGAGGTGAATAGCCCTAGAGGCACGAATAATCTAGATGGCATTTTTTTGATGATCAAAATCTTTGATATATGTTTTGGGAGCTTATGAGAAGGTTATATTTGACGTTGGGTATATGGAAAAATAGGTTTCGAGATGGGTTTTATGTGACCATATTAATGAGAAGGTTGGAACATGGTTTGGACAGGGCATGATAGAGTTTTGAAAGTAGTGTGACAACAATATTTTTTTTTTGAAGATTTATATTGGTTAAAGACCAGGTGGATCCAATATGAAATATTTTGAAAAGAGGTCCAAAAGGAGTTGAAGAATGAAGTGGGTCAGTGATGCCTCAATCAGGTTGGAGCATAGAGAAAATTGAAGCTTTCTCATCACTAAGGTTAGTGTTTCAATCAAGTTTGAGCGTAGATGTTATAGACATTTTTGTGCCTTGCAGCTCCAAGCATGAAATGTCCATAAACCAAGGGCTCCTAAGTCCCTAAAAGTGTTGTTTTAACCCCTAAAGGAACAATATCAACAAATTATAGCTTCTCCCGGAAGTTCTCCACCAGAAACTGCTCAGAATAAGTCAAAACAGGATCATTTCAGCTGCTACACTGGCTAGGTGCATTGCATAGTACCTAAACACACTAGCTGGGTGCATTGCAACGCAGCTAAATGCACTATGAGGGTGCGTTGGGCGAGAAATGACAAATGGCAGTGTCATTCCGCGAGGTGGAGAGACAATGGAAGCTTCCAGAATCTTCTCCTATGACACTTGCCTCACTGAATTCGACCAAGGATGAGTAAGAGGCCTTCAGTCTCCAAGTGGAAGCAAGAACTGACAGAGAGAAGACACTAATCAAATCACAAGCTGACTCATCCTCCTTGCATACATCTATATATGGATCCCTCATCCCAGAGATCCAGAGGCTGGAATTTTGCACATTGTAAGGAATTGTTGTTGGTTTTGAGACAAATATCAGAGTATTGGGTGATTTATGCTTTGTTGGAGGTGAAGAGGGGCTTCTTTGCTGGGAGGTTGATGCTGGGTCAGGAATCATCGGTTGTAACTCTTCCTGGATCTTCTTATTTATCAATAAAAACTATTTGAGTTTTTCCTCCATGCTTTTGTATCATTGATGCTTGTTACATTTGTATGGTTAACTTAAATCTGATCCTAAGTTGTTTATGAATATAGATCCATGTCTTTGTATAGTGTTCTCCTTCTGTGATCTTACAGGTACTTGGTGAAGCTGGGCAAGTAAGGGAGCAGGGAGCTGGAAGCTGTCAAAGAAGAGAGGGATTGGATCAAAGGATTAGCGCAAGACACGGGTTGGTTCTTTCTATTCCTCTCTGTCTATAGTTCATAAAGGAAATACAAAAGTAGTTTTTCTCTGTTTGTTTCTAAGGCAGCTGTCACACCTTAGTGGTATAGAGCAGTTCTAAATAGACACTTTTCCCGGTAACAAAATGGCGACTCCGCTGGGGAGAATGTCTAATTAGTTTGTTTGTGTATCTCTTTGTTGTTTGTTTCATAAACTTATAAGTAGCATTCAAACTGCATTTGCCATAACAAATGCAAAGTAGACATCTGCTGCTTCAATCCATTCACTGGATTTGTTTATGATTTGAATAGTTGATTCAAAAATGATCTGATTGCCCTTGTGATAGCTCTTAGAACCTCCTTAGATCTACCCTTGATTGTGCATTACTGATTGATTTTACTCGGCCAAAAACCAAAGACTGAACTGCAAACCATGACCCAGAACCCGGACAGATTCTCATTTCTGGCCCAGCGCAGGTACTATTAAGAGTTCCTGCATTTCAACGCACTTCCCGAAAGGGAAACCTGCGCTGTAATCCAGTTTCTCTGTGTTACAGGTGCACTGATCAGACTAGCCCTGTGCAGCTGAGGTTCTTGTGCTTCATTCTTTCCAGTTTTGTCTCTGAATTTTGCAGCCTGTGATCAGTATATGTCTATTTAAAACCCCTTTTCCTTGCTGTTATTCTGCCTCCTTTGTACAAAAGAACAGTAGATGTTTTTGTGTGTTTGTTGAGTCGTTTACAGTTTTCCATTGCAAAAGTAGAATAGTCGTACTGTCGTCCTTTGATTTAGATCTGTCGCAAGTGTCGATTTCGATCATATGAGAAAGTTTGATTACTGCTGATAGTCGATTATACTTTTACTATTGCCTTTGGTATGAATTTGTGACTTTCTAGTGTCAAAAACGAGTATTTATTTCGAAATCTTAAAGTGTCGTAATCGTCTTTATCTTTTGATTTCGAAAAGAAGCTTGTTTGTGTTTGTCGCTTGAAAGCAAATTCAGATTTGTACATCAGCTTTCTTTTTAGCATCAATACTAAGAAAGTCGAAAACAAATACATGCATGTGCATTTTCATATTGACAGTCTGTTTGGCTTGATTTAGGAAAGTGCATTTACAGTGTGCTCTTTGCTCTTTGTGAAAATATTGTGTCTTTCTTTTCCTTTAGTAGCTAGGATTTTCATTGCACAAAAGAGATAAAAGTTTGTTTATCATCTTTAGATTGCATTTTAGGAATTACATCTACATCTCATGGTGAACCCAAAAGGAAAACTTCATAAGAAAGATCAACTTAAAATAAATTCAATGAATCTAACAACGCTTTGGAACTTAACGCACAACATTTAGAGGTCTAGGCTAGAGACGTATTCCGGCGTCGTAAAACCTGGTAACTGTTGTCCTCACTGATGGTTGGGTGATTCCTCCACTTTGAGACGATAAGTGCCAGTATGGACTTGTGCTCCCACGTACCGTCGAGTATATTTTGGGAGACCCCTATAGGCTTAAATCCTTTATCCATAGGAAGCCGTGTCTGCCACCCTATCGATCGCAATGCACTGAACACAGCATTCGGGAAGATTGACTGCCGTACCGTAAAAAGCATTCTGCAGTTTTGCGATTGGTTTGGTACTCCCTCTACCTAGATCTCTAGAGCAGTCCCTTTCGTTCATTTTCAGACTCCTTAACGGAAAAGGTCCATCAGAGCACTTGTCACTTCAGGCTCATTAAAAATTGAAGGAGACTAGAGTCATCTTTTGTTTTTTCTTGACTCTTAAAAACTGAAAAAACAAGTTGTGTCAAAGCGTATAAAAATTTATTTTAAACGGAATATTCATTACCCCTTTCCTACGTTGATCTTGGGTTGAGAAAATGGTACCAACCAAGGAATTCCCCTTGGGGGAAATCCTAGTCCCTTCTCCTCTTGGGGAGATGTTGGTGCACCCCATATGGCCACATTGTCGCTTCCAGGGCTGACAATTGGTTTGCCTGTATGGCTCTTCTCAACCTCTATCGTTCAGAACACCACTATTCCTGAACAATCGAATCAATAATTAGACGAGTCCAGAGTTTCCAACCAGCCTTCTACTTCCTCTAATTCTTCCTCTCCTCCTTCCTCTTCGCTTGATGGGGCTGGTAAAGCCAAAAGTCAAGTTCCTAGGGAGAAGAAGGAAAAGAAGAAGAAAGAGAAGAAGAAGAAGGAGCCAAAGGCGAATGGGGGAAAATGAGTGTCGTCTAACGAAAATCCACACACTGCACCGACCAGGCCTAAATCGCCATGTGTCATTTGCAAAGGAGACCACTTTCATAGAGATTGTCCTTGCATCCCTCGAAAATTAAGGGACTAGTCTCCTCGTTTGCACAACCCGGTGTCGTCAACCTCTAATGACCATGTTGAAAGCACACCGTTGACTAGTGAAAGTGAAGCCCCAGGACAAAAAGGAAAATATAGATTTCCTTTTAAACTGTGTGAAGGCGATCATGCCGTCCACCGTTGTCCCTTCTTAGATGAAGCTAAAAGAGTTTTGGATGATCGTCCGGTTTCACCGTTACGACTTCCTCCTGGATATAAAAAACTCTTGCCGAGTCCGTCACTAGTTGAAAATCTGGCTTGCCCGCTCAAGTGGTCGGCTGAAGCACTTATCATTGAAGATAAACCATCTGGATCCATACCAGACAAAAGTCAAAAGGTCGAGGCGGCAGTTGACCCAGTCTTGCCTCCAGAGGTTTCATCTTCAGATGATACAATCACTGAAGAGAACAAGGATGACATCGTCCAAATTCTTTTCATAAGCACAGACTCCAACGAACATGGGGGCAATTTACCCATTCCTTTACCGCAGGAAGGAAGTTCATCAGAGTCGTACCCAGCCGTCTATTCGGTCCCACCTCCAAGCAACCTAGTTGTCTCCTTCGACTGGAATCAACTAGGCAGACCTCGTTTACCAGCTAGCATACCATTCCGAATTATCGTTAAAATATATAGAATGGTTATGGTTGGTACCATCATAGATGAGGGGGCTTCTGTGAGTATCCTTTCCTCAACTGCTTGGAAAGCGCTTGGTTCACCATCGCTTTTGCCTGAGATGAGAAATCTGACAGGCTTTGATAAAGGAACCAGTCGACCGTTAGGGATCCTTCTCGATGTGCCCATAAAATTGAGAGGGAAAACAGTTCGCATGAACGTAATGGTAGTTCAAGGAACCCTGGATTACAATCTACTCCTTGGACGAGACTATATTTATTGCATGGGAGCCATTATCTCCTCACTCTTTAGAGTAATGTGTTTTCCGCACGAAGGAAGAGTGGTCAAGCTCGTGGACCAGCTTTCATTTCTCGGATCACGCATAGCAAATAGTCATGTACCATCCCTAAATGGTCTTTTCACGCAAGAAATGTCTCAATATCCAGTCCGTCCACCCGATGAGCGCGAGTAATTCGGGGGGACATGACTGAAACCCAGGGGGCATGCGCCCTGGTCTGCTTCGGCAGGAAAACTTCGGGTATAGAGTAGGTTTCCGCGGGAGAATATTCCTAGTTTGTACCCCCGTCCGTGATTGGAAGAGGGGGTTATTCTAGTACAGGATTCTCTTGTCAAAAGTTATGTGAGTTGGCGAGCGCCGCCACTCACCTTTGTTTATCTCGGTAGACATCGCCGAAGAAGTGTTTTGTTTGCGCCGCGAATAGAACAATCTTTGGGTAACCTGTAAGAGGTAGGCCTCTCTCGGTAAAACAAATGTTTTGGCGGAAGGAAGTAGAGGTAACCTTGAAACTCTGTTTTATACCTGGGGGCATGCAAGCCTTTTGGCATGCAAGCGAAGAGCGACTATTTATTTTTTTAAATTTTTAGGACCTCTAACCCTTTAAACCCATAGGATTGGTCGTTTCCTAACTTGCATAAAGAAAGGATGTGGGGAAAAACTCTAAAAGTTGTCGTTTTTATATGAGACATTCTTATCATACGACTGGATTAATCGAGCAGTGTTACCGCAAGGTTCAAGCTTGTTAAAAAATAAACCCACACCGAGCAAATGTTTCCACCCGCGTTTAAGCTTGTTAAAAAATGAACTATTCCCCGGTAAATAACCACCGTGAATGTAGCACTTCAGCCATTAAAGCCTTGGTCATGTTTGCACCATCACCTCCACTTTTTCATTGGCTGATCATTCACCTCCATTTGATTGTTTACCCATTTTGAGGAACAGCTGTGAAGAGTGATTTCACTAGCCATCCTTGTGACACTGCCGTGATTGGAAAATTCCAAACCTTACCTGGAATCAACTGCTACCCATTTTATCACTTTTTCCTCAAAAGACGAGTCTTCTTTAAGCTCTTTTCAACTGATTCGTAAAATATGAAAATATTGCCGAGCCATTGGCCTCTCCAGCTCGTTAAAGGGACAGGAAGTGCTATCCCTCATCTAGATTTTAATCTTTTTGGACCTGAGGGATCATTGTTGTTGTTGGGAAAAGTATCCATTCGGAATGCCCCTATCCCACTCTAAGGTGTGATAGTGCCTTAGCAACAAACAAGGAAAACTACTTGAATATTCTTCTTTATGAAATGTAAATGAGGAGAAAGGATGTAACTTACCTGTGTCTTTCGCTAGTTTGTTGATCCAATCATTCCTCTCTTCAATGGCTCCCAGCTCCCAGCTCCCTTACCGGCCCAGCTTCACCGAATTCCTGCAAGATCACAAGAGAGAGAAACTACACGAAGATATAGATATACGTTCATAAAAAGCTCAGGATCAGATTAAGCTAAACATGCAAATATAACAAAACATCATTGATACACAGCATGTAGGAGAAACTCAAATAGTTTATTGATAGAATAAGAAAGTCCAAGAGGAGATACAACCAAGTGAGTTCTGATCCAGCATCTACCTCCCAGCAAAGGAATCCCTTCCTCTCCTCCAACAAAGCATAAATCACCCAATGTACTAATCTCAATCTCAAACCAACAAAAATTCTCTGCAAAGTACAAAATTCCAGCCCCTGGATCTCTGGGATGAGGGATCCATATATAGATGTAAGCAGAGAGGATGAGTCAGCTTATGTTTTGACTTGTGGCTTCTCTCTGTCAGTTCTTGCTTCCACTTGGAGGCTGAGAGCCTCTTACTCATCACTGGTCGAATTCATTGAGGCAAGTGTCATTGAGGAAGATTCTGGAAGCTTCCAGTGTCTGTACACCTCGCGGAATGATACTGACATTTGGCATTTCTCGCTCAGCGCACCCTGGTAGTGCATTTAGGTGCGTTGCAACGCACCTAGCTAGTGTACTGGGGTGCATTGCAACGCAGGCAGCTAGTAGAGCATCTGAATTGATCCTGAATTGACTAGTTCTGAGTGGTTTTTGGTGGAGAACTTCTGGGAGAAGCTGTCATTGGTTGACCTTGTTCCTTTAGGGGCAGGAACAACTCTTTTAGGGACTTTGGATCCCTTGGATTATGGACATTTCATGCTTAATGCTGTAAGGCACAAAAATGTCTATAACAGTTGCCCCCTAAAGTATGAGGCCGTTTATCGGGTGAAATGCTTTATTAGGAGGATCCGAAGTTCTTTCAATGCTGGGAGGAGACCTGTAATAAGATACAATAGAATACATTATTTTTCATACTGTTTTCATGATCTAGCTGAGGCAGGCATTCCCATGCTCAACTTTATAAATTTATTTTTCTGTACATAGAACAGACAACCGTCTGATGGTAGACTGATGATCTTGATGGAATCATCATCCTTTTGGTAGGATGATTATCTGTGCTGTAATGTTGTACATGTCAATGTCTTTATTTTTCCTGAATATATATCGCAACCCGGATGGATGAAACTAGATCCGGGGTCTTCAATCTCGTCCAATATTCACTCTAAGTACAAGTCGATCCATGTGAGAAATGTTTTGAAGTCGAACATGGAAAGACATCGCTTGATTACCAGTCAATGATGTAAACTGTTAACAAGCGCGAGAGGAATCATCGATAATGATAATGACCCTCAAGGTACTGTAGTACAATTCACGTGGTGTGAATAAAGGACTTGGCGTCGAACACCACGCAAAATCTTTCGCTCGAAGGTCATTGATGTATACCTGTTGCCGGAAGTGAGAAACTTGCCATTGAGGCATGCAAGCTTCAAAGTACTGAAGGGGGTGTTCCTAGATCAACTTCTTAGATAATGAGGTGATGTCGACAAGAAGCGATCTATCCAAGGAGGGCCTTAATGTATCCCACATCAGTGACATGGAACGGAGAAAATGATTTTGATGGAGGTGAAAACGATCTGATGATATATGGTTCAGGGTGGCAGTCATGAAAGAATGAAGGATAATGTATGGTAGTGGATGGGACACGGTTGACTTCTCTGGATGACTTCTCTTGAACATATCGGCGATACTTGTGTGATGGATCGGTAGCATTTACCCCAAAGGTGGATGGTATGGCGAGACCATGGTGATGTGACCGGTGAATGAAACAACCCAACCCGACTCAGGCACAGAGCGGAAGTGTCATGTTCAAGAGCGACTTGCTACCAATAAAAGTTCTTTGAGTTTCTTCCCAATTTTCCCCAGTCATTGCTGACCAGTACCTCTTTATTTTTGTCAAGCTTGAGGAGGATAACATATGCTTGTTCTATAATTTTCCCTTCGGGCAAACCCATCGCTATGTTTTAACGAGCCTAGCGATAGTGAAACTCGTTCTCGTCTAAAGACACGTTTGTCGCTATTAATCTTTTTAACGAGTCTAACGACAAAGATAAATCGGTCCTTTTCATTTTTAGAGAGTCTGAAAAGGTACGTAAAGATAACTCTGAAATTCCTTTTTCGTCATCTAATCCCTTAAGTCCGAAAAAGTATAAAACAATACAGAAGGGATGAATTTTCGATAGTTTTAACGAGCCGATCAAAGCAAGCGCTCGATCTTTTTGTGCAATAATCCCTCAGGTCCAAAAAGATTAAAATCTAGAGGAGGGATAGCACTTCCGGTCACTTTAACGAGCTGGAAGGCCAAAACTCGGCAATATTTTCATATTTTACGAGTCATATGAAAAGAGCTTAAAGAAGACTCATCTTTTGAGGAACGAGTGATAAAACGGGTAGCAGCTGATTCCAGGTAAGGGTTGGAATTTACCAATCACGGCAGTGTCACAAGGATGGCTAGTGAAATCACTCTTCATAGCTGTTCCTCAAAATGGGTAAACAATCAAATGGAGGTGAATGATCAGCCAATGGAAAAGTGGAGGTGACGGTGCAAACACGACCAAGGCTTTAATGGCTGATACTGTTACATTCACGGTGGTTATTTACCGGAGGATAGTTCATTTTTTAATGAGTTTAAATGCGAGTTGAAACACTTGCTCGATCTTTTGTTTATTTTTTAACGAGCATGAACTATGTGCTAAAACTGCTCGATCTTATGTTTATTTTTTAACGAGCATGAACTATGTGCTTAAACTGCTCGATTATCCAGTCATAAGATAAGAACGTCTCATGTAAGATTCCATTTTTTATGGAGCTTGCGCCTTACAAATCTATGCCCCGCATCCTTTCGTTATGCAAGCTCGGAAACGACTAATCCTACGAGTTTAAAGGGTTAGACCTACAGGTTTAAAGGGAGGACCTAAAAATTAAAAAAAAAAAAATAGCCACCCCTTGCTTGCATTCCAAAAGGTTTGCATGCCCCCAGGTATAAAACAGAGTTTCAAAGTTACCCCTACTTTAGTCCGATAAAACATTTGTTTTAGCGAGAGAGGCCTACTTCTTACAGGTCACCCAAAGATTGTTCTATTAATCTTTCAAACAAAACACTTCTTCGGCGATGTCTACCAAGATAAACAAAGGTGAGTGACAACGAGCGCCAAACACATAACTTTAACAAAAGAATCTTATTCTAGAATAACCCCTCTTCCAAGACGGACGGGGTACAGACTAGTCATATTCTCCCGCGGAAACCTACCCTATACCCAAAGTTTTCCTGCTGAAGCAGACCAGGACGCATGCCCCCTGGGTTCCAGTCATATCCCTCCGAATTACTCGCGTTCATCGGGAGGACAGACCGTGGGTTGAGACATTTCTTGCGTGAAGAGACCATTTAGGGATGGTATATGACTATTTGCGATGCGTGATCCGGGAAATGAGAGCTGGTCCACGAGCTTGACCACTCTTCCTTTATGCGGAAAACACATTACTCTAAAGAGTGAGGAGACGATGGCTCCCATGCAATATATATAGTCTCGTCCAAGGAGTAGGTTATAATCCAAGGGTCCTTGAACGACCATCACGTTCATTTGAACGGTCTTCCCTTTCAATGTTATGGGCACATTGGGGAGGATCCCTAAAGGTCGACTAGTTCCTTTATCGAAGCCTGTCAGATTTCTCATTTCAGGCAAAAGCGATGGCGAGCCAAGCGCTTTCCAAGCAGTAGAGGAAAGGATACTCACAGATGCCCCTCATCAATGATGGAGCTAGCCATGACCATTCTGTATATTTGGACGATAATTCGGAATGGTATGCTTGCTGGCAAACGGGGTCTGCCTAGTTGATTCCAATCGAAGGATACAACTAGGTTGCTTGGTGGTGGGACCGAGTAAACGGCCGGGTATCGCTCTGACGAACTTCCTTCCTGCGATAAAGGAATGGGTGGATTGCCCCCGTGTTCGTCGGAGTCTGTGTTGATGAAGAGAATTTGGACGGTGTCATCCTTATTCTCCTCAGTGACAGTATCATTCGAAGATAAAACCTCTGAAGGCAAGACTGGGTCAACTGCCGCCTCGACCTTTTGACTTTCGTCGGGTATGGATTCAGCTGGTTCATCTTCAATGACCGGCGTTTCAGCTGACCACTTGAGCGGGCCAGCTGGGTTTTGAACTAACGAAGGACTCGGCAAGTGTTTTTTATATCCAGGAGGAAGTCGTAACGGTGAAACTGGACGATCATCCAAAACTCTTTTAGCTTCGTCTAAGAAGGGACAACGGTGGATGGCGTGATTGCCTTCGCACAGTTTACAAGGAGATCTAGCTCTCCCTTTTTGTCTTGGGACTTCACTTTTGCTAGTTGACAGTGTGCATTCAACATGGCTATCAGAGGTTGATGCCACCGGATTGTGCAAACGGGGAGACCAGTCCCTTAGTATCCGAGGGATGCAGGGACAATCTCTGTGAAAGTGGTCTCCCTTGCAAATGACACATGGCGATTTAGGCCTGGTCAGTGCTGTGTGTGTATTTTCATTAGACGACACTTGTTTTCCCTTATTTTCCTTTGGCTCCTTCTTCTTTTTCTCTTTCTTCTTCTTTTCCTTCTTCTCCTTAGGAACTTGGTTTTTAGCTTTACCAGTTCCGTCACGCGAAGAGGAAGGAAGAGAAGAAGAATTAGAGGAAGTAGAAGGTTGCTGGGAAATTCTGGACTCGTCTAATTTCTGATTTGACTGTTCAGGAATAGTGGTGTTCTGAACGACATTGGTTGAGAAGAGCCAGATCGACAGGCCAATTGTCAGTCCTGGAAGCGACAATGTGGCCATATGGGGCGCACCAACATCTCCCCAGGAGGAGAAGGGACTAGGATTTCCACCAAGGGGAATTCCTTGGTTGCTAAGCTCCATTTTCTCAACCTAAAGATCAACACAGGAAAAAGGGTATGTATGTTCCGTTTAAAATAAATTTTAACGACGCTTAGACACAACTTGCTTTTTCAATTTTAAAGAGTCGAGAAAAAGCAAAAGATGACTCTAGTCTCCTTCGATTTTTAATGAGCCTGAAGTGACAAGTGCTCAGATGGACCTTTTCCGTTAAAGAGTCTGAAAAGGAACGAAAGGGACTGCTCTAGAGTTCTAGGTAGAGGGTGTGCCAAACTTTTCGCAAAACCGCAGAATACTTTTTAAGGTATGGGCGGTAAATCTTCCCGAATGCTGTGTTCAGTGCATTGCGATCAATAGGGCGGCCGACATGGCTTCCTATGGATAAAGGTTTTATGCCTATAGGGGTCTCCCAATATATACTCGACGGTACGTGGGAGCACAATCCGTACTGGCACTTGTTGTCTCTCAGGAGGAATCACCCAACCATCAGTGAGGCAACAGTTACCAGGTTTTACGACACCGGAACACGTCTCTAGCCTAGACCTCTATGTTGTGCGTTAAGTTACAAAGTGTTGTTAAGTTCATTCAATTTATTTTAGGTTGATCTTCCTTAGAAGTTTGCCTTTTTGGATCACCACGAGATGTAGATACAATTCCTAAATGCAGTCTAAAGATGATAAGCAAGCTTTTATCTCTTTTCAACAATGAAAATCCTAGCTACAAGGGGAAAAGAAAGACACAATCTTTTCTCAAAGAGCATAGAGCACACTGTAAATGCACTTTTCCTAAATCAAAGCATGCAAACTGTCAAAATGCAAATGCACAAATGCATGTATTTGTTTTCACTTTCTTAATATTGATGCCTAAAAAGAAAGCTGTTGTACAAATTTGAATTCGATTTCAAGTGAAAAACACAAACAAGCTTCTTTCGAAATCAAAAAGACGATTACGAAACTTTATTATTTTGAAGAAAATACTTGTTTCGACACTAGAAATTCATAAATTCAAACCAAAAGACAAAAGTAAAAGCGTAATCAACTGTGAACAGCAAACAAACTCACACCTAAGATCAAAACGACACTTACGACAGGTCTAGATCTAAGGGCGACAGTATGATTAGTTTACTTTTGTAATGGGAAATTGCAAATGATGTAACAAATACACAAAAACAAATACAGTTTCTTTTATACAACTGAGGTGGAATTAAGGCAGAGAAAAGGGGTTTTTAGATAGGTACACACACTGATAACAGGCTGCAAAAAACAGAGATAAAACTGAGCAAAAAGAAGCAGAGAACCACAGTTGCACAAGGCAAAGGCTGATCAGCACACCCCTTGCACAGAGAAACTGAATTTCAGCGCAGGTAGCCCTCTCGGGACCTGTGTTGAAATGCAGAACCTCTTCACAGAGCCCGCGCTGAAGCGGAAACGAGAATTGTCTCTGGGTTCTGGGTCACGGTTTGCAGTTTAATCTACGGTTTTTGGCCGGATAAAAGCTATCAATAAGGTACAATTAGAAGGATGATTTAAAGGAGGACTAAGAGCTATCACAAAGGGCAGTTAGAGCATTTTTGGATCAACTTGTTCAGATCATAAACAGGCCCAGTGAATGGACTAGAGTGGCAGATCTCTACTTTGCATTTGTAAATGGCAAATGCAGTTCGATTCGGCACTCCTGAGTTTATGAGATGAACAATAATAGAAACACAAATAAACTAACTAGATATGGTCCCTAGCGGAGTCGCCAATTTGTTGTTGGGAAAAGTATCCATTCGGAATGCCCCTATCCCACTCTAAGGTGTGATAGTGCCTTAGCAACAAACAAGGAAAACTACTTGAATATTCTTCTTTATGAAATGTAAATGAGGAGAAAGGATGTAACTAACCTGTGTCTTTCGCTAGTTTGTTGATCCAATCATTCCTCTCTTCAATGGCTCCCAGCTCCCTGCTCCCTTACCGACCCAGCTTCACCGAATTCCTGCAAGATCACAAGAGAGAGAAACTACACGAAGATATAGATATACATTCATAAAAAGCTCAGGATCAGATTAAGCTAAACATGCAAATATAACAAAACATCATTGATACACAGCATGTAGGAGAAACTCAAATAGTTTATTGATAGAATAAGAAAGTCCAAGAGGAGATACAACCAAGTGAGTTCTGATCCAGCATCTACCTCCTAGCAAAGGAATCCCTTCCTCTCCTCCAACAAAGCATAAATCACCAAATGTACTAATCTCAATCTCAAACCAACAACAATTCTCTGCAAAGTACAAAATTCCAGCCTCTGGATCTCTGGGATGAGGGATCCATATATAGATGTAAGTAGAGAGGATGAGTCAGCTTATGTTTTGACTTGTGGCTTCTCTCTGTCAGTTCTTGCTTCCACTTGGAGGCTGAGAGCCTCTTACTCATCACTGGTCGAATTCATTGAGGCAAGTGTCATTGAGGAATATTCTGGAAGCTTCTAGTGTCTGTACACCTCGCAGAATGATACTGCCATTTGGCATTTATCGCTCAGTGCACCCTCGTAGTGCATTTAGGTGCGTTGTAACACACCTAGCTAGTGTACTGGGGTGCATTGCAACGCAGGCGGCTAGTAGAGCATCTGAATTGATCCTGAATTGACTAGTTCTGAGTGGTTTTTGGTGGAGAACTTCTGGGAGAAGCTGTCATTGGTTGACCTTGTTCCTTTAGGGGTAGGAACAACTCTTTTAGGGACTTTGGATCCCTTACATTATGGAAATTTCATGCTTAATGCTGTAAGGCACAAAAATGTCTATAACAATTGCACAAAAAGATCGAGCGCTTGTTTTTTTCGGCTCGTTAAAACTATCAAAAATTCATCCCTTCTGTATTGTTTTATACTTTTTCGGACTTAAGGGATTAGATGACGAAAAAAGAATTTTGCAGTTACATTTACGTACCTTTTCAGACTCTCTAAAAATGAAAAGAACCGAGTTATCCTTGTCGTTAAACTCGTTAAAAAGATTAATAGCGACAAACTTGTCTTTAGACGAGAACGAGTTTCACTATCGCTAGGCTCGTTAAAACATAGCGATGGGTTTGCCCAAAGGGAAAATTATAGAACAAGCATATGTTATCCTCCTCAAGCTTGAAAAAAATAAAGAGGTATTGGTCAGCAATGACTGGGGAAAAATTTGGAAGAAAACTCAAAGAATCTTTATTGGTAGCAAGTCGCTCTTGAACATGACACTTCCACTCCGTGTCCGAGTCGGGTTGGGTTGTTTCATTCACCGGTCACATCGCCATGGTCACACCATACCATCCACATTTGGGGTTAATGCTACCAATCCATCACATCAGTGTCGCCGACATGTTCAAGAGAAGTCATCCAGAGAAGTCACCTGTGTCCCACCCACTACCATACATTATACTCCCTTCTTTCATGACCGCCACCCTGAACCGTATATCATCAGATCGTTTTCACCTCCATCAAAATCATTTGCTCCATTTCGTGTCATTGATGTGGGATTCATTAAGGCCCTCCTGTGACAGATCACTTCTTGTCGACATCAGCTCATTATCCAAGAAGTTGGTCTAGGAACACCCCATTCAGTACTTTGAAGCTTGCATGCCTTAATGGCAAGTTTCTCACTTCCGGCGATAGGTTTACATCAATGGCCTTTGACCGAAAGATTTTGTGTGGTGTTCGATGCCAAGTCCTTTATTCACACCACGTGAATTGTACTGTAGTACCTTGAGGGCCATTATCATTATCGGTGATTCCTCTCGCGCTTGTTAACAATTTACATCATTGACTCATAATCAAGCGATGTCTTTCCATGTTCAACTTCAGAACATTTCTCACATGGATCGACTTGTACTTCGAGTGAAGATCGGACGAGATTGAAGACCCTGGATCTAGTTTCATCCATCCGGGCTGTGATATATATTCAGGGAAATAAAGACATTAAAATGTACAGCATTGCAGCACAGATAATCATCCTACCAAAAGGATGATGGCTCTAATAGAATCATCAGTCTACAATCAGACGATTGTCTATCCTATGTACATGAAAATGAATTTATAAAGCTGAGCATGGGAATGCCCGCCTCAGCTAGATTATGAAAACAGTATGAAGATAATGTATTGTATTGTATCTTATTACAGGTCTCCTCCCAGCATTGAAAGAACTTCGGATCCTCATAATAAAGCATTTCACCCGATTAACGGCCTCATACTTTAGGGGGCAACTGTTATAGACATTTTTGTGTCTTGCAGCTCCAAGCATGAAATGTCCATAAACCAAGGGCTCCTAAGTCCCCAAAAGTGTTGTTTTAACCCCTAAAGGAACAAGGTCAACAAATTATAGCTTCTCCCGAAAGTTCTCCACCAGAAACTGCTCAGAATAAGTCAAAACAAGATCATTTCAGCTGCTACACTGGCTAGGTGCGTTGCATAGCACCTAAACACACTAGTTGGGTGCGTTGCAACGCACCTAAATGCACTATGAGGGTGCTTTGGGCGAGAAATGACAAATGGCAGTGTCATTCCGCGAGGTGGAGAGACAATGGAAGCTTCCAGAATCTTCTCCTATGACACTTGCCTCACTGAATTCGACCAAGGATGAGTAAGAGGCCTTCAGTCTCCAAGTGGAAGCAAGAACTGACAGAGAGAAGACACTAATCAAATCACAAGCTGACTCATCCTCCTTGCATACATCTATATATGGATCCCTCATCCCAGAGATCCAAAGGCTGGAATTTTGCACATTGTAAGGAATTGCTGTTGGTTTTGAGACAAATATCAGAGTATTGGGTGATTTATGCTTTGTTGGTGGTGAAGAGGGGCTTCTTTGCTGGGAGGTTGATGCTGGGTCAGGAATCATCGGTTGTAACTCTTCCTGGATCTTCTTATTTATCAATAAAAACTATTTGAGTTTTTCCTCCATGCTTTTGTATCATTTATGCTTGTTACATTTGTATGGTTAACTTAAATCTGATCCTAAGTTGTTTATGAATATAGATCCATGTCTTTGTATAGTGTTCTCCTTCTGTGATCTTACAGGTACTTGGTGAAGCTGGGCAAGCAAGGGAGCAGGGAGCTGGAAGCTGTCAAAGAAGAGAGGGATTGGATCAAAGGATTAGCGCAAGACACGGGTTGGTTCTTTCTATTCCTCTCTGTCTATAGTTCATAAAGGAAATACAAAAGTAGTTTTTCTCTGTTTGTTTCTAAGGCAGCTATCACACCTTAGTGGGATAGAGCAGTTCTAAATAGACACTTTTCCCGGTAACAGTAGAGCAAGTCGAAGCTTGCTCATAATCAAGGAGCCTCAATCAAGATGTATCGTTGTTTCTTGCACATTTTCGAGGTTGGTGTCGAAATCAGGTTGTATCCTTCTACATGTAGTATCTTGGATATCTTGGGGCTGGGTGCCTTTAGTAGGTTAGTTCTTTCAAATCTATGTAATGAATTGAAGAAGAAGCAAAGAAATAATTTGTGGGTTTCTCCTATATGGGTTTCCATGTAAAAGCTTGAGTTTTATTTTATTGATGTAATGACTTTTTGATGTCTTATTGATGTGATGATATCTTCATGATGCATTTATTTATTTATTGATATACTACAAATGGTTATGATTCATTGATACATACTTGTTAATTGATGAAAAGTTGTGAGATGGTTAAATTTCTTTCACACTGATTCACCCCCCCCTCAATGTGATCTTTGGACCAAAAAAATATTTAGTTTGATAGAAATGTGTTTGAAGTCATTAATGAGATTAAGGATGTGTAGATCATGTTATCCTCAAACCCTAGGGTACACCAAATAATCAACATTGTAGTGGTTGATATCCTTGAGGCATATGATTTGTTGCTAAGAAGATATTGGGCACAAGAGATGTAGGGCTACTTTGCTATATATTGGACCCATCTCTGGTTTCCATACAAAGGAAAGAGAAACCAAATAAGGCTAGGAAATGATAGCGATTGAATTGGAGGGGTTAAATGTAAGAAGGACTTGTTGTAATCAATGTAAGAACCACTTGTTGGTGTTTAATATCCAACACCATCTGGTAGAACCCACACAACAATAGAAAATCCTCAACTCCTTCCTAGTTTTACTGCAAAGAGAATTGCCTACATTCTCCTAGAACAATTAAGAGTATCATATTGTCATGGAATCACTGCAAAGTAGGATCAGAATGATTATATCATATTAAGAAGTGTGGGTGGAATATATTAAAGAAGTTAAGAAGATTCTGCTTGAAAATGTGGTCAATGTGTATGATTACGAAAATGCTAATAAATCATTTTGTAAGTGTAATTAGTAAATAGGAGAAGTTGAAATGATGTAACTTCCCTTGATAAGTTCAAAAGTATCAACAAGTAGTTATCATTCAATCCTATAAATAGTGTTATGCTAAATGTAAGAAGGAATTTCGAATATTTTTGGAATTGTTGTAAACTAGAGATTGGGAGCTAATGAATCTACATTCTTTTGGCCATTTAATATAGATAAGTAGTGAAGGTCATTGCTGAAGTTCATGCCATGTGCATGGTATTTTTTTTGAATGTTCTCAAACAATTCATGTATGTATTTATTTGTGAGATTCATTACTATTGGTTTTAAGATAACATGAAAATTGGCTTGTAAGTCCTCACTTATGGTTTAAGCTCAGTTTCTTTGTACATTGAATACTTATTGGTTCAAGGATTGATTATTCTATGTTTTGACTCATATAAGTTAAGTGTACAATTTTTCCTAGGACTATCAAGTTAATTGTTCCTTGGCTGCGAATATATGTAGTTTTCTGCTCATCACTTCCAATATTATCATTTACCTTCCCCTTATATAGGAGATAATATCTACATTTTTTCATATAGAATAGTTATTAGCTCAGTAGGTGCACTCCCTCATTGTGATGATTATACACATCTCATAACAACCAAACACAACCATGTATGGTAGTCGAGCTAGAATCTTCATGGGTCTCTCATACCAAATAGTGTGAGGTATAATTGGGACCTTATATAAAAGAGAACACCTAACTATTGTTGGGAAATTTCCCCTATCAACAAACCGATAAATAGGAAATGACCTTATATAAAAGAGAACCCCTAACTATTGTTGGGAAATTTCCCCTATCAACAACCCCATAAAGAGGCAATCCTTCTAGCAAGAGATAAACTCCTTATAAGAGTGTTCCTAGGAAATTATGTTGATTCTCAAATAATTTTAAGTCCAAATTTGGAATTTAAATTAATGATTTGTTTGAAGGTGCTCTAATCTAGAGATTTCCTTATACATCAAAATGATATACTAAGTAATGGTGGTGAATATTAATCCCTAGTCTTAAGTAAAAGTAGAAGATCAAAATTATTGTAGAATTTTTTCTAACATAAATGAGAAATGTTGGAAACTACATCAAAATATGAATCCCAAGAGTGTCAAGCAAGAGTACTCCAAGAAGAAGAATATTATATTGGAAGTGAGGAAGGATATATGAATACGCTTGGCCGTGGATGAAAAATTGTCTATGCAAGAATGGAAATAAAGGTCAACCTAAGTAGTATCCATCACAAAGAGGAGAAGGAGATGACAAAGTTATTTCATATGAAGATTCAATCAATAAGAACAAAGTAGATGGTTTGTTCAATATTTTTCATTGGATAATCTAATTGTAGTTGACATGGTAAGTAAAATTGATTTAGAGATGTACCATCACCCTAATCTTAACCCTATGGTATCTATAAACAAGGATGTATAATTAAAATTTATCAATCAATGTAACCTTATATTTTATATTGGTGCAAATTTTATTGATGGGATAGAGGTTGATTGATGTAGAGGCATAAACCCCCCTTAAAAATCAAATCTAATTCCTGGAAGCCTTCGGAAGGCACATTGTGGCAATCATAGAGAGGGGACATGATTTCCTCTGATTTTGTGTAAAATGAAAAGATACTTGGAAGCCTCTAGAAGGCTTGACGTGGATATATTACTCTATTTTGTTAGGGTTTGTGTCTTTTCTTATATTGGAAGCTTGCGAGTATGTTAGGTAGGAATCAAGTATGATGTAAATCAGGTGGAGAAGGCCCTCAAGCCTTGAGGGGGTTGTATATTTAAACACCTTTATATTGAATATATATGACTTATGTGTTTTGTTTGAATTCGTATTGTTTATTTTTTCATGCAAACCCTGTTGTATTATTGTGGTTGCCATGTATTCTTAGAGTGGATGAAGGTTGACCCAAAGTGTTGTTGAAATGTACATTAAGATTTGCTAGGGGTTGTCACAAGGGATATGAGAATAACCTCATGAATCACTTATGAAATGAGGATGATAGTCTAAGTTGAAAATTCGGTCCAAAGTTGAGTTTAGTGACAAAGTATTTCAATCAAAAACATCAAAGAAAACCCTATCACCAAGTTTGTCAATCGATTGAGTCCAAAGATCCAGGTGAAACCTCAAATGTGCACAAAGAATGAATCTAGACCCCCAAACTGGGTCAAGGGTTAGAGTGGGACCTAGCCTGAACATATCCATATTGGACCACTTTTGTGTAGCCTTTTGTCATCGTCAATCTCCATTATTAGTGTTATAGACCATTTTGTCACACTTGTCGCAATCAAGTGTCACACTTTCGCTATTCTGTCACACTTGGGTTACTTGGAATACTTGAGTTATACTATTATGTTGGACCTAATGGCCTATAAACTGGGTTAATCATCATCCTTTATCAACTTGCAATCATCCCCCACAAAGATTTAATCATTCTCTTTTTGGCAGTACAAGACAAATTGGAAATTGAGGTTAAAATCCTTGATTCTAGGGTCAGCACAAGTACCATCACTGTGCCCCTGTACCCTAGAGCAGCTGCATAAATGAGAAAAAAACACTGTCAACGTAGTCTTCCACTTACTGTAGGTGCGCTAGTTCTATATTTTTGGGAAACAAGATATTTTATCTTGAAGATTCCACTTCTAGAATCTTCTAAAGTAATTTCAACCATTTACTATAAAAAATG
The DNA here is from genome assembly GCA_031772625.1 of Pinus tabuliformis. NCBI lineage: Eukaryota > Viridiplantae > Streptophyta > Pinopsida > Pinales > Pinaceae > Pinus > Pinus tabuliformis. The sequence continues at coordinate 773,918,024 of CM062804.1, read as the reverse complement.
ACCTTGAAATCCTATGATCATGGGATTACCTTCATCTCTTAAGCTGATTTCCCACCTTTCATGGATCTCAAGCCTAGATTGGTAAAACCCAAAACTACCATTTCATCCTATAAATTTACCCTCTTCTAAGAGCTCAGGGTTGGCTTTGGAGGACCTTACTTGCATCCTTATGCTATTGGATTGAGCTTAAATACATATCACTTATGCTCTTTGGGTGGAGGATTAGAGATTTCCTTGAGACAAAGGAATGAGTACTTTAGCTTGGGGATACATCTACAAGTCATTGGTCATTGGGTTGTAACTTCTCCTTATCTATTTAACGTAAATTTCGTTTGTTTCCTTATACAATTGTACCATATATGATTATGTTTGTATTTCAATGTTTATGATTCATTGAATGGAGGAATTAGCACAAATATACTTGTTTGTGTAGTGTTTTCTTGTATTGCAGGTGTAGATTGACACACTCGAAGTGGGAGCAAAAGAGTTCAAACGAGGAGAAAGAGACTTCGAAATCCAAGTAAGTCCTTCTTCTTCATGTTAATTCTCTAAAGGAATACAAGTGTGCTTCCCCCGCTTATTTTTACTAGGATAGCCACTAAGTCTAGGGTGTTTTCCTATGTCCGCAGAGGATAATTTTCTGCATAAAAACTTAGTGACCATACTGGGGATCGTAAGATCTATTATTGGTTTCCTTAGTTTTGATTGTTTTCTCTGCAATTCTTTGCCAATTAGTATTATTCAAACAATCATTGGTCATTGGTAGATCTATGTCAAAGATTGGAAGGGTCTCTTGTTTGTGTTTTCATCCAGTTTAGGCCCAATGCACTACCTGTAACTAACAGGATATGCCCCAGAGAAATTGTTCCATCATCAACTTGTGTTGTCAATGATTTTTCTGCCTTGAGAACCTGAACCCCAGTTCTCTATCTCTCTCTCAAAACCTACAATGATCCTTGTTTGAGTGCTAATCATTACATTCTTGCTTTGTTTTGACTTTTTTCTTGGTTTTCAGTCCCTCTTTGACCTGCTCAACATACTAGTGTCTCTTTGTATCCAATACAACACTTGATTTTGTGTGAAATTGAGTGAATTTTCCTTTTCTTATTACTTAGAGGTTTTCTTCAGTTTCTTAATAGTTTTTTAGTGTTAATCGCCTTTTTGATAAGATTTTGTTTCATTCTTTCTTTTTTCTTATCAATTCGAGTTTGTATGCATAGATTTTTTGTTAAATTTTAAAAGTAACTTTTACATTACAATTAAAGTCTTTGTGGTTTATTTTTGTCAACAATGGGGTTTCATTCTTATGTTTCTTTTCATTTGAAACATTAAAATAAAAGAAAATATTTGCATTGCATAAAGGGCTTTGATTTTGATTAGAATAGTGAAGTTGAGGAGATCGATTGTTGCATCACTTGTTTGTTGCATTGTTGATTGATTTATTCCTCCCCTACTTAGTTAGGCCTTTCATTGTTAAAGGAAAAATAAAAAGAGTTATTTCTATCATATTATTTGCATCATAAGTGTGTTTAGGTGACATCGAGTTTTGAGCCTTGAAATTAAAACACAATTCAGGATAAACTCTAAAATTCACTCAATTAACCTAAGGAACTTTTGAAACTTAACAACACACATAGAGGTCTAGTCTAGAGATGTGTTCCGACATATTTAAACATAGGATCTATCGTTACTTGTCAACGTTACATTTTTGGGGTGGTATCTCGTTCCACATATGTCAGGGATATTGGATTGTTCTACACGTACCTTTAAGTATATCAGATGACACTCCACGTACTCTAAGCATATTGGAATGATCTCATTGAATGATTACACATTAGACAACATTAATACGAATTGTGCTTCCACGTACCTCCAGGTATATTTTGGAAGTCCACCACAGGATGCAAGGCAACCTTAGGAATCTGAGTCATCTGCCTTGTCACTCATGATACACCTAACACAACATTGAGGGATATTTCCTATACATACGTAAATCCTTGGTTTATCAAGGTGGTGTATCACAATTTACAGTGATTTGGTAATCCTTATCTACCTACTTACCCATTTGCTTTATTTTGTGTCTTTAATTTCTAAAATCAATTAATTTATTGCAAAACAACATCCTCGCCATGGAAAAACTCCTTAGTGGATCTTAGGTTGAGACTAATGGTGATAGTTGCTAAGTCTACTAGTCAAGGAAACCCCTTTGATGGGAACCTTGGTCCTTTTCCTTATTTTGGAAATATTGGTGCTCCTTATATGGAAACATCGTCCCTTCCTAGATTTACCATTGATTTATTAGTTTTCTTATTTTCGACCTCCAACTTGGTTTTGAATATCCAACTATTTCTCAACCAAGTCATCCTCCACCTGAAAAATATCAACCTCAAGTTAATCCTAAAGTTGACCCTTTTCCTTCATTCCCTGTTGTTTCTTCATCCCTTTCTTCCTCCTTGCCTGGTGAAAGTCTTGATTCTAGTAAACATGAAGCTAAGAAGAAGAAGAAGAAGAAAAGGACGAAGACAAAGAAGCAAAATAATCAGGGGGGAAACCATGCAAACATTTCTATTAATTCAACTGATGTTGAGAAACCTTCCAATCAACCCTGCAAAGTTAAATTCCCTTGCAATTTATGTAGGGTAACCACCTTCTTCGAGATTTTCCTCGTATTCCATAGGTATTAGAAGTGTGGTCCACAGGCTCACATCAACCCTTGTTGTCAACCTCTCGAGATCATGTTGGTGACAAAACTTTGACTAGTGATAATAAGGTCCACGAAAGGAAGGGTAAAGTTAAGTTTCCCTTAAGGTTATGTGAAGGGAATCATCCTATTAACCTTTGTCCTTATATGGATTAGGCCTCAAAAGTGTTGGAAAACATTATAGCTTCTTAGCCACAACTTCTGGCTGGTTACTGAAAGCCTTCTCCTAATCCTCCACTAGTTGATGAAGTTATTGATATGAATCTAATAAAACTGACTCTCTCTAAATGTGAATCCCATGAGTCCATTCTCGACCAACCATTGGCTGAGAAAATGGTTGATTCGATTGCACCTTTAGTCGATCACACTTTTCTCATTGAGAGTGACATTCATACCGCTCAGGTTCTTCTTTTTCCTTTAGATCCTGTTGAACAAGGGAACATTTCTCCTATTATCATGGAACCCCCTCCAAGTAATGACTCACTTGGTCCAACTATTCAACAAGTACAAGTAAGGAAACCCATTTATAGCATGCCACAAGTGCCAATTACTTAGTCTGTTGCAAGAATGACACAAATTCCGCCAGGGAAACTGTTATAAGGAATACCCCAAGCTCTTGTTGGTCAGACAACAACCATGCAACAACCTTATTCAGGCTAATATTTCCAAGGTCAACCTTTTCAACAATATCGGGGCTTTGTTGGGACTATAAAAGCTGGTATGGATTATCCTAATTATCAAAAGAATCTGTATCAGGGTGGGATGAAAATGTCAGTATCCCAACCCATCCCATCCTATCTTGGATATCCCTCACCAACAATTAACCTTCACCCACAAATCTACTAAGCTACTAAGATCTTGGAGCAGAGTTCCTTTTCTTGTGTTAAGCTCATTAAAAATGAAACAAGGTCCTTGAGCATAGTTTCTTTTCTTGTGTCAAGCTTGTTAAAAAATGAAATAAGGTTCCATGAGCATAGTTATTTTCGTGTGTCAAGCTCATTAAAAAATGAAATAGATCTCCCTTCAAGTTGAGTCTTTCACTTGATCTCGTAAATGAACTTTCATTCCATCTGCCTATTAGTACTAGCAATCTACTTAGGTGAATGAAATGAAGCTTGGGGGGCATGCACCTAAAATTGTGTTATTATGCTGGGGGCATGAAAAATACTCTCAAGCATAGTTTTTTCTCATTTCAAGCTTTTGTAAAAATTAAAATACCTTCAAGTACTCTCAAACATAGTTCTTCCTTGTTTCGATCTTGTGTAAAAATGAAACCAATTTGAAGCATAGTTTCCCATGTTTCAAGCTTGTGTAAAACTGAAATCATTCTCATTTTATCCCTCGTGATTTCCATTTTTATCAGTTTGTTTCCACCAGATAAGCCTTAGTTTTCTCTTTCCATTGTCACCATCTGCTTGGTCGATTATAAACTTTAACTTGGTTGTTTCACCCTTTCCTGAGGACCAATTATGATGAGTGGTCGTATTAGCCATCCTCTTAACCTTTGCACGTTTTGAGCAGTTCCATCATGACCAGAACCAATTTATACCCTTTATACCACTCATTCCTCTAGGAGGACTCATCTTTGATCTCTTTTCAGACTCCCAAAACTTGAAAAGATTATCGAGCACTTATCTTTTTGAACTCGTTAAAGTAAATGAAAAGGTACCTACCCAATATAAGTTTAACCCTTTTTCGGACTAGGATAGACTATTTACGAAAAAATAATACTTTAGTCAAACATGACTAAAAGGTTCTAATGAGTATCATTTTTTGCCTTTTCAAACTCAAGAGACTAAATTTACAAAAATAAACCTTTGGAGTTTTCTTTTTTGACTCTTTTTCAAACCCTCTAAACATGAAAAAGAATTCAAGTTACACCTTTGCTGGACTCGTGAAAACATAAAACATCGTTGGACTCATCAAACATGAAGAGAACAAACCACTCCTTATCAGGGTTCATTAAAAATACTCAGAAGGATTCATTTGAAGGATGATCTTATAGCTCAAGAATATGTTATCCTCCTCAAGCTTGTCAAAAATAAAGAGGAACTAACCAGAAATGGTTGGGGAAATTTGGAAAACGGGGTACTTAAACTGTTAATGATAGTGGGTTGCTCTTGAACATGACACTCTTTCACTTCATCTCCGTGACGGTCAGGTTGGGAAATATACTTGCCTCTTTGGTTAATCATGCCATGTTAAAAGTTTCTACATTTGATTTTGGGGCAATGTTTCCAACTCCATAAAGTGTTGCTGATATGTTCAAGAGAATTCGTTCAATTAATATCTTCTACAAAATTCTCAATCCTTCATTCATGTATGTCATTCTTGAACTAGATTTGCATCAACATAATTCTATCTCAAATCTTGATACCTGTTTCGTGTCGTTGATGGGGGATACATCAAGGCCCTCCTATGACGGGTTGCTGCTTGTCGACATCATCTATGATTATCTAAGAAGTTGACTTAGAAATTCCCTTTGGTACCTTGGATCTTGCATGCATCAATGGCAAGTGTCCTTTCTCTAGGTGACAGGCCCTCATCATTGGCCTTCAACCGGAAGATTCTGTGTGGTGTTCGACTTCTACTCCTTTATTCACACCATACAGATTTTACTATTGTACCTTGAGAGCCATTAACATCATCAATGGTTTCTCTCATGTTTGTTAAAGGCTTACATCATTAGCCGGTAATCAGATGGTGTCTAACATGTTCAACTTTAACTCATTTATTCGCATGGTTAGAATCATACATCAAGAGATCAAGTGAACAAGGTAGAAGACCCTAGATATAGTTCCATCCATCCAAATTGTTATTTCAGGATTCATACAATATTACAAAGTATGATGGCTATGATCATTCATACAATCATCCAAGCATGGGTCCTCACTTTTTCATTAGTGGATGAGGCTTCTTGATCATTGTACATGTAATATTGGATTATATGCTAAGTATGGATATGCCTCCCTCAGCAATGATATCATGATGTAGAATGTATTATAACAAATGATGATATGGACCTTGCTACTTGTGCTCTAAACTTGTCTCATGGAAAAACACTTTAGTCCTCAATCATGATTTCCAACTTTGTACTTTGGGGGGAAATCTGTTATAGAAAATTTTGTCGCACTTGTTGCATGTGTCGCACTTGTCACACTTAAGTGTCACACCTTTTCTATTCTATCACACTTGGGTTACTTGGAGTACTTGATTTATACTGTTATGTTGGACCTAATGGCCTATAAACCGGGTTGATCATCATGTTTTGTCATCTAGAAATCATCCCCACGAAGATTTAATCATTCTCTTTCTAGAAGTGCAAGAAAAACAGGAAACTGAGGTCAAAATTCTTGATTCTAGGTCCAATGCATGTACCATCACTCTGCCCCTACACTGCAGGGCAGCTACATAATTGAGAAAAAGTGCTTCCAGCATAGTCTTCCAATTACTATAGGTGTGTTGCTTCTAGAGTTTTTGGAAACTATATTTTATCTTGAAGATTCCACTTCTACAATCTTCTGAAGCAATTTCAACCATTTACTATAAAAAATGACCTCGAACTCCTATGATCATGGAATTACCTTCATCTCTTAAGTTGATTTCCCACCTTTCATGGATCTCAAGCCTATACTGGTAAACACAAAAACTACAATTTCATCCTATAAATTTACCCCCTTCTAAGAGCTCAAGTTTGGCTTTGGATGACCTTACTTGCATCCCTATGCTTCTGGATTGAGCTTAAAGACATACCACTTATGCTCTTTGGGTGGAGGATTGGAGATTACCTTGAGACAAAGGAAGGAGTAAATTAGCTTGGAGAGACATCTATAAGTCATTGATCATTGAGTTGTAACTTCTCCTAATCCATTTAATGCAAAGTTATCTTATTTCCTTATACACTTGTACCATATATGATTACAATTGTATTTCAATGTTTATGATTCATTGAATGGAGGAATTAGCATAGATATACTTATTTTTGTAGTGTTTACTTGTCTTAATTTTGTTGTAGGTGTAGATCGAAGCACTTGGAGCAGGAGAAAAAGAGTTCAAGCGAGGAGAAAGAGACTTCAAAATCCAAGTAAGTCCTCCTTCTTCTTCATGTTAATTTCTCTAAAGGAATACAAGTGTTCTTTTCCCCCTTTTTGTTACTAGGCTAGCCACTAGGTCTAGGGTGTTTTCCTTTGTTCGCAAAGGATAATTTTCTACATAACAGTTAGGGTGTGGCCATTGAAACAATACTCATGCGAGTAAAGTGCATGATCACAGTTGTTTCCACATGCGAGTTGGAATATCCAAGAGAACTTAGGCTTCTAGGTGGAAGTGGTCGAGTGGTGCATAGTTTTGGCCATGCCAACATGTTGGGAATTTAGAGTTTGGAATCAAGGGAAGCTCTATTGTTGATACAAGTTCATTGCTACAAAAATATGACTTTCTTGGGTTCATAACCCATAGGTTTAGGAGATTGAACCAACAAGGGTATTATTTGAGGGACACCCATAATTGGTTGTTATCTAGTGGTATCAGAGTAGGGAAATATTTACTACAGGATGAGGGACAAAAACTTCCAGCTATGGTTGGGTAGAAGTTGTTGAGGCAATTCTACAATTTCTATTATGGGTATATTTTTCAAGAGAGGTGTAGCATGCAACAACCATAGGAGTGGATGAAGCTCAAGAGGTTCTAGAGTAGGTGAAACTGTAATACTAAAATACCAAGCCAAAGGAGAGAGCTTGGTGAGGTTTTAGTGGAGGATTGGTTGTAGCTCACTGCTAAGTACGAGAAGAAGCTCAACTATACATGAGGAGAAACAAGACCAAGATTAAAGATGAAAAAGATGTAGCAATGAAGGCACATGATCAAGAGATCATCAATATTTTATACCTTGGGAGTATGATGTAGGGGCATAATCCCCCCGAAAATAAAATCTAATTTTGGAAGCCTTTAGAAGGCACATCACGGAAATCATAGAGGGAGGACACGATTTCCTCTGATTTTATGTAAAATCAAAATATATTTGGAAGCCTTTAGAAGGCATGACGTGGAAATATTCCTCTATTTTTTAGGGTTTATGTCTTTTATATATTGGAAGCTTATGATTATGTCAGGAAGGTGGTCGGTATGATGTAAATCAGGCTGAGAAGGCCCTTAGGAATTGAGGGGATTGTATATGTAATCTCCCTTATATTGAATATATACAACCTGTGTGTTTAATTTGAATCCATATTGTTTATTTTTTCCATTCAAACCCTGGTGTATTATCATGGTTGCCATGTATTTTCAGAGTGGATGAAGGCCAAGTCAGAGCTTCATCGAAATGTACATGAAGAGTTGTTGAGGGTTGTTGCAACGAAGATGAGAATAGCCTCACGAAATCACTCACAAAATGAGGAGGGCACTCTAGGTTGCAAATTCAGGCCATATTCGAGTTGGGTGGAAAATTATGTCAATAAACAACATCAAAGAAAAACCCATCATGAATTTTGTCAATCAACAGAATTCATAGATCCAGGTGAAACCTCAAGCGCACATAAAGAACTAATCTAGACCCCCGAACTAGGATAAGGACCAAAGTGGGACCCAACCTGAGAAAATCCAAATTGGACCACCATTGTGTAGGTGGTTTCCATTATTTATTTTCGTAGTTAGATCATGACCATTGAAACAAAACCGACGTGGGTAAACCGCGTGATCACAACCGTGGCCACATTTAACAACCCTAGTCAAAAATCCATGTAATAAAGTTAATAAAGGTAAAATAATAACACAGGGTCATGGGACATGTATTCTAATCTGAATGATGGGAAAAAACTCCTAGTGGGCTGTCACCTCAGTTTATTATGGCTAAAGAAACTGGTAAAGGCAATGACAAAGGTTTTTGAAAGGCATGCAACATTAATTGGCATTTTATTTATGAAAATAATGGAAAATAGGAGAAAAGGAAGGTGAAAGGTCACAGGTTGCATGTGAGGAGGAAATTGAAGGAAAATAATGGAAAAGGAAGAAAATAAAGGCCTCAATGATAAAAAGGCTTATGAGGATTATTTGGTAGCTTTTTAGTTAGTTAATATTTTTGTTAGTTCAACTTGGAGCTCTCTCTCTCCTCTCCTCTCTCTCATACTCTTGGAAACTTAGAGTTTTCTTGGAGCACTATTGGAGGAGTGTGGCATACGTGGGATTTGGAGCAAGAAGGTAAAGGAAAAGTAGGAAAGCAAAGAGGACACCAAGATAAATAACTACAAAAGGTTTTTCTTGCAAGTACCGAGTTGAATGTATGTTTTTCTTGGTAGTTTTGGCATGCATGGCACATGCCCGTGGTTTATTGGCCATGATTTGTCATTGGCATAGATGATTTCCTGGATTGACAATGGATTTACTTAACCTTTCCATTTTTTGAATAACCATGATGTCATGGATTTTATCTTTGTTTTTTGGTTGGTTCTCATGTTCCTTTGGCTTTGGGTTGAGTTATTAGTTGCTGGAAGCATTGGTTGGACAAACACTCTAGAAGCCCTGTAACATATTAGGTTGAGTTACTAGTCCTAGAAGCCTTGGTTGGAAAACACTTTAGAAGCCATTTGTGGGTTGAGTTACTAGTCTTGGAAGCCCTGGTTTAACAAATGCTCTGGAAGAATGACAATAGTTGTGGGTTGAATTACTAGTCTTAGAATCCTTGGTTGGAACAAACGCTCTGGAGCCCTGGAAAACTTGTGTAGAGGCTAATCTAGTGATGGTTAGTGATGTCTAACTGTGAGGTGGAATCACTAGTTGAGGGTTGAGATGGTTTGGCCTCTGGAATCCCTAGTTTGGTTTTATTTGGATTGTTCCATGAGATCCCACATTCATGTTTGGAATATGGCACAAGGGTGACTGGCTGAAAGAGAGATTTGGCTCAACCTAGTCTATGGTTAGGTGGTTCGTGGGAGTGCCAAACTTGGTTTCATTTTGCATATGTTAATAAGAGCTTATTTCCTCTTGTATTTGATGGGTAAATATACTTGTTTATATGTGTTCTTTATGGATGATATATCCTTGTTATTTCTGTTGGTTATATGCTAGTTATGAGTATGTTTTATGACAACCTCGATGTATGGATCTCATCATGTTTTGATTTGTAAATTAATGGACAATGAATATATGACCTAACATATGATAATGCGGCTAATGTGATAAGGCATCAATGCTTCTTAGCAATTCCCAGATAATTATGAGACCATTATGCTCAGATTTGTTGTTATGACCTGTAGAATTAGATATTTTTGACAAGTTTGACGAGATGCATGTCATGGATAGTAGGGGGCATATCAAGTATTTGCATTGATATCATTTTTTTGATGTTATTTTTCATTTATATAAGTCTCATGAAGTTCTGGGCAGTGGCCTAAGACCTAGCCCTGGAAAAGTAGCACATAATCCAGGGTTGCAGGCTTAGAAGTAGCTGAAAAAGTCCCCAATCACTGGCATGCCCTTGTTGTGGGAGTGACTGTAGGGTCCTATTTGCATGCATGCCCATGCCATGGGAGAAAATAAGGCTCTAGGTTAGTAAAATGTCAAGTTACCTCTGGGGTTAGTCACTTGGAAGGGTTGGTTGGCTCTTGAAGGTTTTGTAACATCTGTAGAAGGTTAGATTGGCTTTTGTTTTGTCAGTTTCACTTCCTTAATTGTACATGAGGAGTTGAATCAGATCATAGTATCCTCTCGTCACATGTTTACCCCGAAGAATCAGTTAACTTGGGCTAAATCTGGGAGAAAGTTGGTTATAGAGTGGTGTCAGAGCATGGTTCACCCCTTGGACTGGATGGGCAGAATGTATTTTTCATGCATGCATATAGGTTTAATATGTTCTTGTTATGTATGTATGGTTGTGGTCATCGTTAAAATTGTGTTTCCATGTAGGAGTTGATGATGTTGTTGAATGTGGTCATCATGAATGCATGTCAGTTGTATATGCATTTGTTATGTTGGTCAGTGTCTATATGTTGTTATGCATGCATTGTCATGGTTATAGTTATGCATGTATGGCAGGTCAAATGCATTGTGAGGTCATTGTATGTAGTTTGTGTCATCAAGATGCTGTTGTTTATTATGATGTTAATGTGTTGGTTGAGATAGAGTAGGAGACGTAGATTATTAGAGAAAGGTTGTAGCACCAGACCTGAGGGTAAGAGAAGATCATCATACAAGTATTGTATGTTTGGCATGCAGGTATGTTAGTTCATTTATTGTTATAATCATTAGGGTTACTTATATGCGTGTCATTCTAGTGTTGTTATGGTTATATGTATGATAAATTCTAGTTGACTAGTGTAGTCATATGGACATATGTTGGATAGTCATGCATGCTAGTAACCTGTTGTTGTATGCATTTTGGTCATATTCCTAATGATTATGGTCATTGCAGTTGAGGACTTGATGTTATTATGTTTTGTGCTAATTTGGATTGACCTATGTAGATGATTGTGGTTATGACATTCAAGTATGAGTTAATATATTGTGATATTATGTCATGCTAATTTAGACTGACTGTGCATATGTGATTGTTATGCATGAGTGACAATTATTTATGAGTTTACGATGTGAACATGTTAGCTAGTTATTGTTATGGATATCATGACCTTATTTATGTTTGAGTTGATATGTTGTGAAGTTATATCGTGTTAATCTAGTTTGATTGTATAGACAAGATAACATCCCCTAAGATATATTAAGGTATGTGTTTGCTTATGTTGTCTACTTAATGCTTGAATGTTTGATTATGTCGTTTATTTGGTGTTTGAGTGTTTGGTACCTATTATGTCATCTATTTGTTGTTTGAGTGTTTGATTAATTACATAATATGAGCATGTGTCTATAAGATTACATGAAGGAATGATCCTGTTTCAAGATGGTTGTACTAAAACATATGTTTTGAGACAATTGATATGTACTTGAGTGTAAGTAGGTGATATTTGAACCTTATTTATTATGACTGATGAATGTGAGTTGATTGTTGATTATGACATGGTTTTTAAACTTGGTAAAGGTTGATTTCAAATTAATAGGTATGTTTTCTTGATCTTTGGAACATGTGGCTAGCATGTGTGTGTTCAAGCCAACATGCTTGGCACAACAAGGTAATATAGCTAGTATATTGCTATATTTATTTATGCACTAACAATTACGTGTTTATGGCAGTATGATGCAGGGGATTGCATGGCAAGAGATTGCAATGAAATCTTGAAGAAGGACCGGGTTGAGATTTCCTTTGGAAGCATTAGGAACCATGGGGATTGAGTCATGGTGTTGGTTGCTAGTCTTGTGGTTTTTGTCTTTTGATGTGTTTTCACTTGATTTGTGGTCTTGATTGCATTTAGTGCATGATCATGCCACTTTGTTTGTGGTGTCTTATTGATATTGGTTTCCATGGTTTTATTCTTGTTTACTTTTGTTATTTCCTTTTATGTTTTGAGTGTATTGGAAATTGGTTGGAAAGAGGAAGTTAATGGAGCTTGAGGAGAGCTGGATGAAGCCCAACAAGTAATGTAAGACCTAGATGCATCCCGATGCATTTAAGGGTAGCTGAAGGTAAGAGTATGACAGTTGGTTGGATTGGTTGGGTCCATAGGTGTAAATGGATTGTGGCAGGACAATCATGAGAAAGATAAAATAAATGGACTTGAGGTGTCATATGCCTTAGCTAGGTTGGGAATCATTGTTCTCAATGTTGTGCATGTTGTGCACAAATAAATGGAGTTCTCTCAACCTAGACCTTACGATATATGGTAGTTGTTTTTCGACTATGATTATGTTGATGTTTATATATACGCATATATGTATGTTTGAATGTATGTATGTCGTTTACTGACAAGGTCATTAGGACTTCTTTGTGCTAGTGTTCATATATATATATATATATATATATATATATATATATATATATGCAATTGTCTCACAGGGTCACCAGCGATCATGATTGTTTTATGCTAATGTTTATATATATATATATATATATATATATATATATATATAGGTATCTATGTCACTATCTGATAGGGTTGTTAGGGTTCGTTCTTGTGGATGAATAATTTCTTATGAAGGTGAATGACATGAAGAGGTTCTTGGTTTATCAGGAATCAAGTGGGAAGAGTATCCCCGATAGATCTACAAGGTCAATATCATGAGAATATGAATCGATATTATATGCTTCTACTATTCCTATGTTTATGTTATGGACAGGTAATGTTGAGGGATACATCAGTGGGACGAAATCAGTGCGATTTGTGACATGTTGGAACACACATGAATAGTGGAAAGACACTAGAAGCAATGTTGCTTGGTAGAGTTAGTGTGTGGTCTCTAGATGTCCAGTACTACTGTTATGTGTATGTTGTACATGTTGCACTTGTGATGTTGTGTGCATGCAGTGTTGTGTATATATGGTGTTATGTACATGTTATTTATGCAATGCTATGCATAGGTCGTGTTGTGTACATGTTATTTATGCAATGCTATGTACATATGGTGATGTTGTCATGCAGTGTTGTGTACAAATGGTGTTGTGTGCATGTTGAAAATGTGGTGCTATGTATATATGGTGTTGTGCACATTTTGGATATGCTGTGTTGTGTACATATGGTACTTTGTGCGTGTTGCATATGTGGTGTTGTGTACATATGACGTAGTGTGCAAGTTGTACATATGGTGCTACGTACATGCAGTGTTGTGTGTATGATTGTACATGTGCTGTTGTGTGCATATGGGGCTGTGTACATGTTCTACATGGGGTGTTGCGTGAAGGTGGTGTTGTTTATTTGTCTTACATGTGGTGCTATGTACATGTGGTGTTGTGTACATGTGCTGTTTTGTACACGTTGTGAAGGTGGTGTTGTGTACATGTGGTGTTGTGACACGTTGTGCAGGTGGTGTTGTGTACATGTGGTGTTGTTAACACATTGGGCAGGTGGTGTTGTGTACATGTGGTGTTGTGTACATGTTGTGCACGTGGTGCCATGTACAAGTGGTACTGTGTACATGTTGTACATGTGTTATTGTTGCATATATCGTATTGTGTGCATGTCGTACATGCTATGTTGAGTACATGTGGTATTGTGTGCATGTTATACATGTTATTTTGTGTGCGTGTGGTACTGTGAATGTGCATTGCGTAGTCGTGGTATTGTGACATGTGTATTCGTGGTGTTGTACTTTGTGTACATATATGCATTTGTTGTCTTGTACATCGGGTGTAGGTGTATGTGTTGTGTCATACACCATATGCAGGTGTATGCATTGTGATGTACGCTAGGTGTAGGTGTATGTGTTGTATGTCAAGTGTAGATGCATGTATTGTATCGTGTTATATGTTGTGTGTGGTTGTATGCATGTGGTGTAAAATATGTGTATGTGTACATGGTTGAAGAGAATAAATTGGGTGTTTGTCGGGTGTGGAAACCGATCTAGTGTGCATATGGAAATGATCAATTAAAGGATAAGTATCAACATTTTATTTTAGTTTTACTACGCATGTGTTATAGACATTTTTGTGCCTTACAGCATTGAGCATAAAATGTCCATAATCTAAAGGATCCAAAGTCCCTAAACATGTTGTTCCTACCCCTAGAGGAACAAGGCTAACAAACCACAGCAATTCATAGAAGTTCTCCACCAGAAACTACTCAAAAACAAGTCAATTCAGGATCATTTCAGTGGCTCCACTAGCTGTTTGCGCTGAATGTCAAAGCCAACACTGGCTACCTGTGCTGAATGTCAAAGGCAACACTGGCTACCTACGCTGAGTGAGAATGGACATGTGGCAAGTTCATTTCTCAAGGTGTCAGAACCCAGGAAGCTTCCAAAATGACACTTGCCTCAGGGAATTCGACTGGTGATGAGTAAGAGGTTCCAAATCTCCAAGTGGAAGCAAGAACCTCCAAGTGGAATCAAGAACTGACAGAGGGAGAGGACACTAGTCAGATCTCAAGCTGACTCATCCTCTCTCCAAACATCTATATGTGGATCTCTCCTCCATGAGATCTAGAGGCGGGAATTTTGTTATTGCAAAGAATTGCTGTTGGTTTGAGATTGGAATCATTGGGTGCTTAATGCTTTGAAGGGGGTGAAGATAGGAATTCCATTTGCTGGGAAGGAGATGCTGGATTGGAGCCCTCTGGGTTGTATCTCTTCCTGAACCTTGTTATTCATCAATAAAGCTATCTTGGTTTCTCCTATATACTGATGTATTTTTGATGTATGATTGCATTAGTATGTTTAGTTTACTTCTAATCCTGAACTAGTTATGAATATGAATCCATGTCTTGTGTAGTGTTCTCTTCTTGTGATCTTGCAGAAACCTCTTGAAGCTAGGCGAGCGAGAAGGCAAGTAGCTGGGAACTCTCCAAGAGAAGAGAGACCGGATCGAGGGACAAACGGAAGACACCGGTTAGTCCATCTATCTCTCTTCATTCTTAATTCATAAAGGAAGAATACTAGAATAGCTGTCTTTGTTTGTTGCTAAGGCACTGTCACACCATAGGTGGATAGGATCGTCCTGCATAGGCATTTTTCCCCACAACAAATTGGCGACTCCGCTGGGGAGATCTGTTTAGTCATTTTATTTGTGTTTCTATCATTGTTTGTTTCATAGACTTGACAGCAACAATCGAACTGCATCTGCTTTTCCCAGATGCAAAGTAGACAGTTGTTGCTTTGATCCAATCACTGGACTTGTCTATGATCTGAACAATGGACTCACAAATGATTTGATGATCCTTTGTGATAGATCTTAGTACCCCCTCAAAGCATCCCTTTGATTACACCTTGCTTGTTGCTTTTATTTGGCCTGAAACAGTAGATTAAATAGCAATCTGTGACCCAGAACCCAGTGAGAAACGAGAGTTTCTCCTTCAGCGCGACAGCTGTGAAGAGGTTCTGCATTTCAACGCAGGTCCCGTGAAGGCTACCTGTGCTGAATGTCAAAACCCCTATGTTGAGGTTGCGCTGAACCAGTTTGGCCTTGTGCAGCTGGGGTTCTCTGCTCTATTTTGCCTTGTTTTGATCTCTGATTTTTGCAGCCTGTAACCAGCATAGGTACCGGTCTGATAACTCCTTTTCTCTGCTTAAATTCCGCCTCCTTTTGTACAAAAAGACTGTGAGTGCTTTTATGTGTTTGTGGCATCATTTGCAGTTTTCCTTTGCATGAGTGAAATAATCATCCTGTAGCCCTTGATTCAGATCTGTTGATTGTGATCTTAGAAGAGAGTTCATTGGTTGTTTGCAGTTGATTATACATTTTCTTTTGCTTATTGGTTTGATTTTGTCTCTTTTAAGTGTCGAAACAAGTATTCATTTCGAAAATCGTTAAGTGTCGTAATCTCTTCTACCCTCTCTGATTTCGAAAAAGTAAACTTGTTTGTATTTGTCATTTAAAAGCAAATTCAAAGTTGTACAAAAAGCTTTCTTTGTAGGCATCAATACTAAGAAAGCGGAAAATAAACACCTGCATTGTGCATTTGCATTTTGATAGTTTGTATGTCTGATTTAGGAAAAGTGCATTAGAGTGTGTTGATTTCTCTTTGAGAAAAGATGGTGTCTTTCTTTTCCCTTAGTAGCTAGGATTTTCAAAGTTGAAAAGATATAAAGCTTGCTTATCATCTTTAGACTGCATTTAGGAATTGTATCATACATCTCGTGGTGAACCTTGAAAGGCAAACTTCTAAAAAGATCAACCTAAAATAAATTGAATGAACTTAACAACGCTTTGCAACATAACGCACAACATAGAGGTCTAGGCTAGAGACGTGTTCCGGCGTCGTAAAGCCTGGTGACTGTCGATCTCATGGATGGTGGGTGATTCCTCCTGAGGGACGATAGCGCCAGTACGGATTGTGCTCCCATGTACCGTCGCGTATATATTGGGAGACCCCTATAGGCATAAAACCTTTATCCTTAGGAAGCCGTGTCGGCCGCCCTACTGATCGCAATGCACTGAACACAGCATTCAAGAAGATCGACCGCCTGTACCCTAAAAAGTATTCTGCGGTTTTGCGAAAAGTTTGGCACACCCTCTGCCTAGAACTCCAGAGCAGTTCCTTTTGGCCTTTTTCAGACTCTATAACGGAAAAATTCCATCCGAGCATTTGTCACTTCGGGCTCGTTAAAACATCGAAGGAGACTAGAGTCATCTTTAGCTTTTTCTCGACTCTTTAAAATTGAAAAAGCAAGTTGTGTCTAAGCGTCGTTAAAATTTATTTTAAACGGAACAATCACCCTTTATTCCTGCGTTGATCTTTAGGTTGAAAAAATGGAGCACACCAACCAAGGAATTCCCCTTGGTGGAAATCCTAGTCCCTTCTCCTCTTGGGGAGATGTTGGTGCGCCCCATATGGCCACATTGTCGATTCCAGGACTGACAATTGGCTTGCCGGTCTGGCTCTTTTCAACCAATGTCGTTCAGAACACCACTATTCCTGAACAGTCGAGTCAACAGTTAGACCAGACCAGAGTTGCCAACCGGCCTTCTACTTCATCTAACTCTTCCTCTCCTCCTTCCTCTTCGCTTGATGGAACTGGTAAAACAAAAAACCAAGTTCCTAAGGAGAAGAAGGAAAAGAAGAAGAAGGAGCCAAAAGCGACTGGGGGCAAACAAGTGTCGTCTGACAGAAATCCACACACAACACTGACTAGGCCTAAATCGCTATGTGTCATATGCAAGGGAGACCACTTCCACAGAGATTGTCCCTGCATCCCTCGGATACTAAGGGACTGGTCTCCCCGTTTGCACAATTCGGTAGCGTCAACCTCTGATAGCCATGTTGACTGCTCACCGTCAACTAGTGAAAGTGAAGTCACAGGACAGAAAGGGAAAGCTAGATTTCCCTGCAAACTGAGTGAAGGCAACCATGCCATCCACCGTTGTCCCTTCTTAGACGAGGCTAAAAGAGTTTTGGAAGATCGCCCGATTTTACGAGCGCAACTTCCTCCTGGATATCAAAAACTCCTGCCAAGTCCTTCACTAGTTGAGAACCCGGCTGGCCCGCCCAGGTGGTCAGCCGAAGCACCTATCATTGAAGATGAATCGTCTGAATCCATACCTGACGAAAGTCAAAAGGTTGAGACGGCAGTTGACCCGGTTTTGCCTTCAGAGGCTCTATCTTCGAATGATACCATCACAGAGGAGAATAAAGACGACATCGTCCAAATTCTCTTCATCAACACAGACTCCGACGAACAAGGGGGCAATTTGACCATTCCTTTATCGCAGGAAGGAACTTCGTTAGAGTCATACATGGCCGTCTATTCGGTCCCACCACCAAGCAACCTAGTTGTCTCGTTCGATTGGAACCAACTAAGCAGACCCCGTTTGCCAGCAAGCATACCATTCAGAATTATCGTTCAAATATACAGAATGGTAATGGCTGGCACTATCATTGATGAGGGGGCATCTGTGAGTATCCTTTCCTCTATTGCTTGGAAAGCGCTTGGTTCACCAGCGCTTTTGCTTGAAATGAGAAATCTATCAGGATTTGGTAAAGGAACCAGTCGACCTTTAGGGATCCTCCCCAATGTGCCTATCACATTGAAAGGGAAGACCGTTCAAATGAACGTGATGGTCGTTCAAGGACCCTTGGATTATAACCTACTCCTTGGACGAGACTATATATATTGCATGGGGGCCCTCGTCTCCTCACTCTTTAGAGTAATGTGTTTTCCGCATGAAGGAAGAGTGGTCAAGCTCGTGGACCAACTTTCATTTCCCGGATCACGCATCACAAATAGTCATATACCATCCCTAAATGGTCTCTTCACGCAAGAAATGTCTCAACCCACGGTCCGTCCTCCTGATGAGCGCGAGTAATCCAGGAGGATATGACTGAAACCCAGGGGGCATGCGTCCTGGTCTGCTTCGGCAGGAAAACTTTGGGTATAGGGTAGGTTTCCGCGGGAGAATTTGACTAGTCTATACCCCGCCCATGCTGGAAGAGCGTTATTCTAGAATAAGATTCTTTTGTCAAAGTTATGTGAGTTGGCGGGCACCGTCACTCACCTTTGTCTATTTCGGTAGACATTGCCGAGGAAGTGTTTTGTTTGAAAGATTAACGAGACAAACTTTGGGTAACCTGAAAGAGGTAAGCCTCTCTCGTTAAAACAATTGTTTTGACGGAAAAGAAGTAAAGGTAACCTTGAAATCGTACTTTATACCTGGGGGCATGCAAACCTTTTGGAGTGCAAGCAAAGAGCGGTTATTTATCTGTTTTTTGGGTTAGCCGTTTCCTAACTTGCATAAAGAAAGGATGCGAGGCATAGCTTTGTAAGATGAAGCTCCATAAAAAATAGAATCTTAATGAGACATTCTTATCATATGACTGGGTATTCGAGCAGTTTTAGCACACAGTTCATGCTCGTTAAAAAATAAACGCAAGATCCGAGCATTTTTAGCGCATAGTTCATGCTCTTTAAAAAATAAACATAAGATCGAGCAAATGTTTCCACCCGCGTTTAAGCTCGTTAAAAAATGAACTATCCCGGTAAATAACCGCTATGAATGTAATACTATCAGCCATTAAAGCCTTGGTCGTGTTTGCACTGTCACCTCCACTTTTCATTTGGCCGATCGTTCACCTCCATATGATTGTTTACCCATTTTGAGGAACAGCTGCGAAGAGTAATTTCACCTAGCCATCCTTGTGACACTGCCGTGATTGGAAAATTCCAACCTGTACCTGGAATCAGCTGCTAACCCTGTTTATCACTCGTTCCTCAAAAGATGAGTCTTCTTTAAGCTCTTTTCAACTGACTCGTAAAATATGAAAAGATTGCTGAGTCCTTGGCCTTCCAGCTCGTTAAAGGGACAGGAAGAGCTATCCCTCCTCTAGATTTTAATCTTTTTGGACCTGAGGGATTATTGCTCAAAAAGATCGAGCGCTTGTTTTGTTCAACTCGTTAAAACTATCGAAAACTCATCCCTTCTGTATTGTTTTATACTTTTTCGGACTTAAGGGATTAGATGACGAAAAAGGACTTTTGGAGTTAACTTTATGTACCTTTTCAGACTCTCTAAAAATGAAAAGGACCGAGTTATCCTTGTCGTTAGACTCGTTAAAATCATTAAATAGCGACAAACTTGTCTTTAGACGAGAACGAGTTTCACTATCGCTAGGCTCGTTAAAACATAGCGATGGGCTTGCCCGAAGGGCAGGTTATAGAACAAGCATATGTTATCCTCCTCAAGCTTGACAAAAATAAAGAGGTAATGGTCAGCAATGACTGGGGAAAAATTGGGAGAAACTAAAGAAAACTTTGATGGTAGCAAGTCGCTCTTGAACATGACACTTTTCCTCCGTACCACAATCGGGTTGGGTTGTTTCATTCACCGGTCACATCCATGGTCTCGCCATACCATCCATATTTGGGGTAATGCTACCGATCCATCGCATCAGTGTCGCCATATGTTCAAGAGAAGTCGTTCAGAAAAGTCAACCGTGTCCCATCCACTGCCATACATTATCCTTCATCCTTTCATGACCGCCGCCCTGAATCATATGTCACAGATCGTTTTCACCTCCATCAAAATCATTAGCTCCGTTCCGTGTCACTGATGTGGGATTCATTAAGGCCCTCCTTTGACGGATCACTTCTTGTCGACATCAGCTCATTATCCAAGAAGTTGATCTAGGAACAACCCCTTCAGTACTTTGAAGCTTGCATGCCTCAATGGCAAGTTTCTCACTTCCGGCGACAGGTATACATCAATGACCTTCGACCGAAATATTTTGCGTGGTGTTCGATGCCAAGTCCTTTATTCACACCACGTGAATTGTACTGCAGTACCTTGAGGGTCATTATCATTATCGGTGATTCCTCTCGCACTTGTTAACGGTTTACATCATTGACCGGTAATCAAGCGATGTCTTTCCATGTTCGACTTCAGAACATTTCTCACATGGATCGACTTGTACTTAGAGTGAAGATCGAACGAGTTTGAAGACCCCGGATCTAGTTCCATCCATCCGGGCTGCGATATTGATCCGGATTTAAACAGGAACGCAACAAATTACAGAGATAACCATATACACAAAGATGCAGCGGAAATAATACTTCATTTCATTAATGGAAAATACTGAAATATGCTTACAAACAGAAATGGAAATAAACTAGCTAGGGCGATGGTAGCTTATCTCTGAGAAGAGATGTGATGGCTACATGCCTCTGAACTGTGTTACAATGAGGCTCGAAGGCCTATTTATTGTTGAGAAACAATGGAAAACCCTTAACATTCCAAAACCTAACCCTAGGAGATGAAACGCCAAACTGTGGGCCCCGTTTGGGGGTAAATTGGTACATCAACTTCCCGGGGTCGTAACTTTGGCATATGATCTCCGTTTGACGCGTACAATAGCTCGTTAGAAAGATCTATCCGAGTACTACCACTTTGGGAGGCAACATGGGTCCATGGGTCCATGGACCCATGTTGCCCCAGATTCCCAAAAAAAACGTCGTTTAGGGCCTCAAAACGGCTCCGGAAGTTCAGGACCCGAAAAACTGCTAAAAATAGTAAACTGTGCTACAATTAAGGAAACTGAAAATGCTGAGAAGGACAATGGTGGGGGTCCAGGTGGACTTGGCAGGTGGCCACCAATATCCACCTGGATCAGATATATATTCAGGAAAGATAAAGACATTGACATGTACATCATTGCAGCAGATAATCATCCTACTCAAAGGATGATAATTTCATCAAAATTATCAGTCTACCATCAGACGATTGTCTGTTCTATGTACAGAAAAATGAATTTATAAAGCTGAGCATGGGAATGCCCGCCTCAGCTAGATCATGAAAGCAGTATGAAAAATAATGTATTGTATTGTATCTTATTACAGGTCTCCTCCCAGCATTGGATGAACTTCGGATCCCCCTGATAAAGCATTTCACCCGATAAACAGCCTCATTCTTTAGGGGGCAACTGTTATAGACATTTTTGTGCCTTACAGCATTGAGCATAAAATGTCCATAATCTAAGGGATCCAAAGTCCCTAAACATGTTGTTCCTACCCCTAGAGGAACAAGGCTAAAAAACCACAGCAATTCACAAAAGTTCTCCACCAGAAACTACTCAAAAACAAGTCAATTCAGGATCATTTCAGTGGCTCCACTAGCTGTTTGCGCTGAATGTCAAAGCCAACACTGGCTACCTACGCTGAATGTCAAAGGCAACACTGGCTACCTGCGCTGAGTGAGAGTGGACATGTGGCAAGTTCATTTCTCAAGGTGTCAGAACCCAGGAAGCTTCCAAAATGACACTTGCCTCAGGGAATTCGACTGGTGATGAGTAAGAGGTTCCAAATCTCCAAGTGGAAGCAAGAACCTCCAAGTGGAATCAAGAACTGATAGAGGGAGAGGACACTAGTCAGATCTCAAGTTGACTCATCCTCTCTCCAAACATCTATATATGGATCTCTCCTCCATGAGATCTAGAGGCAGGAATTTTGTTATTGCAAAGAATTGTTGTTGGTTTGAGATTGGAATCATTGGGTGCTTAATGCTTTGAAGGGGGTGAAGATAGGAATTCCATTTGCTGGGAAGGAGATGCTGGATTGGAGCCCTCTAGGTTGTATCTCTTCCTGAACCTTGTTATTCATCAATAAAGCTATCTTGGTTTCTCCTATATACTGATGTATTTTTGATGTATGATTGCATTAGTATGTTTAGTTTACTTCTAATCCTGAACTAGTTATGAATATGAATCCATGTCTTGTGTAGTGTTCTCTTCTTGTGATCTTGCAGAAACCTCTTGAAGCTGGGCGAGCGAGAAGGCAAGTAGCTGGGAACTCTCCAAGAGAAGAGAGACCGGATCGAGGGACAAACGGAAGACACTGGTTAGTCCATTTATCTCTCTTCATTCTTAATTCATAAAGGAAGAATACTAGAATAGCTGTCTCTGTTTTTTGCTAAGGCACTGTCACACCTTAGGTGGATAGGATCGTCCTGCATAGGCATTTTTCCCCACAACAGCATGTGATCTATGATTTTGATTTATGATGGTTACATGTGATTTATGATTTTGATTATGATGGTTGTGTTTTGAACTAACCTGATGTGATATGTTCATACATGATGATTTGGTAAGAAGTTGGTTTGAATTATTTTGATAGGAAGTGAACATAATTGCAAGTGTACCTTATTGATGAGCCACCAATGAGGTATGATTTGAATATATTTCAATTTTTTTTTTTTAATTTAATGGGAATTATGTGCTTGGTGTTAGTGTCGGTATCTTCATCCCTCTGTTAGAGATCAAATTCTCTTGTTGCATTGCATATTAGGTGTCTCGCTCAGTCAAATGCATTCCATTAGGAGCATGGATCATCTGATGGTAGTGGCTTGTTGTACATTTTCCCTCATGCCCTTTACCTGCTGGCCCATTTCCATTCATCAAGATCATCTGCAGTCACCTTTTGTCTTTAAATTTGCAAGAGTCATTTCTAGGGTTTTAGTTTCATTAGGTCTAGGGTTTCATCAAAAAGGTCTTCAAAATGTCTAATAACGTTCAGTAGGCACATGAGGAGGTTGAGTAAAGTTCCAACACCAATAAATTCATAATCACTTGCTCAGAAATGTATTTTTCCTCAAAACCCTGTTTTGAGGAAAAACAGAGTATTTTAGGTTTTTATTGTATAAATTCATGAAATTTCAGTTCTTTCATATGTAAATAACTTCAGTGGAAAAGTTGGTCACCTTGCCAAGCTTCAGCAGCTGCATCCCCTACAAGGCAAACAAAAAATCAAGTCATTTAGTTCATCAAAGGAAAAAATCAAGTAAACTGCCCCAAAAGCAAAGTTGAAAATGTAAGTTATAATGCAAACATTATAAAAGTGGGTTTTATGAATGAAAAATCAAAAAATTTTGTATATAAATCATTTTTCACAATTAAAAAAGATCATTGGCATTTAAAGAAGAAAGATTGAGCAAGAGAAGGCTGTTTTGAGCAAAGGAAGCAAGCTTGGAGAAAAACTGTGCAAATTTGTGGGCGTGGCGCATTGGGTGAGAGGCGCGGTGCATTCAAGTGGCGCAACACATTGGGCCGCCTTCCATAGTGTTAAAAGTATACTGGCATGGCGCATATAGGAGGTGTGGTGCGTTGGGTTTGTGGCGCAGCGTATAGAGCTGCGAAGCCCAATTTCATCATAAACTCCCTCAAATTTCCAAAGTTGATCAATCCAATGGTGTACAAGTAAGTCCACAGCTCTTCCCTTGCTAGTGAAAGAGTTCTTCTTGAAATTTATGGTGGTTTAGTGTGAAAAAAATCAAACTCTACTTCTTTGCAATTTCTCAAAAAACAATTGCCTAGGGTTTGCATTTGTGATTTTGCTGCCAAGTTCACTCCACCACTCCCTCGCTCTTTGACTCCTCCATTTATTTTCCAATTCATCCACTCACTCCCTAACTCCCATATTCCTAAAAAATCATTCACCTCTATCCCCAAATCTCGTTTTCCCAAATCTAATTCCAAAATCCCTAAACCCTAATTGCTGTCCCTAAGCTTACATACTATTCCCTAAACCCCCTATTTCCCAAAAAACTTGTCATAATATTCCCAAAACCACTCATATCCTCTCCCTTCATAGTCCCTCATGCATTCTTACCCTTGGTGGTGAAAAAATAAAATCACCATAAATCTCTTCATACTCATCAAGAAAACTCACACATTAGCAAGCATGGAATCTGATCCTTCATATGACTGAGATGAAGAGACACACAGTGACTCTCCTATAGAAATGCATGCACCAAGGATACCTCACAAGGGTGGCAAACAGATACGAGAGGAGCCTACTTCACTTGCTGAGCTACAGGCCTGCCCTCTTGCTATCACATGCTTCCAACACCAATCCTATTATCAGTTCTGTGAGATGGTTGCTAGAGTCCAGCATCATCATGAGTTAGCCCGGTTGTTTGTACTTCATCTACATAATGGCCAAACCACTCTAGCTGGTGTGACATTCACCTTGACACCAGAGTCTATTTCTCTAGCAACCAGCATTCCAAATGTCAGAGAGTAGTGGAATAAAAGGCAGCAAATTGATAGGGAACATTATGAACCATACATCAAGCCCGGTTATTTGAGACAACTCAGCAGATTTTTTCCCTTTCGGTACCTGAAAGACTCATATGCTCCCTTGATGAAACTCATAATTAATTATTTCAGTTGTGGGGGGCCGTTTTCTCGCCAATATGCCTATCATATTAGATTTTTGATGCACTTTACCAAGGTGAGAATGATGAATATCCCCTACTTCATGTGCTGAAATATTGAGAAGATGACCACCCTAGTGCAAAAGAAAACTCCTCAGCAGCAGTTTAACAGTATATATCATTTTGCACTCATCAAAATTTTCGTCATGCATCAGCTTGGTTTGCAGGGAACCTCATGGGAGGATTTCATTTCTCATGAGTTATTCACGGCTCCTTAGGTACCTCCAGAAGCCTTTCATGAGACAGGTGGTCCTTCACATCAGCAGGAGGGACATGAGACACATACCGCTAGTGTGCCGTTGTTTGTCACCTATCAAAAGGGCACTAGAAGGTTGTTTACAGCAGCAAAGCGCATATTATCTCCACCCGAGGTGGAAGGGGTCTCACTTCCTTCATCAGCACAGTAGGTTCAGGACAAGGGCAAGAGGCCATTACATGATGAGGGGCCTTCAGGTGAGCAGGAGACCGATGTCATTCTCATTCAGGATGATGACACGGATTTGGGCCCACAAAGCTCAAAGCTCAAGGAGGTAATCTAAGAGCAATAGGCAGACATCAATGCTTTGTCCCTAAACTTAAAAAGAGCTAAGTGGATAATAAAATACCTAGAGCAAAGAAACAAGCAGCTAGAGGATTAGCAAACCATTATGGAGTTGCAAAACATACGAGAAAACCGCCAAGCTGCCCAAAGGAGGAAGGTGAAGCTCACATCACTTGAGCAAGAAATCAATTTTGATCATGAGTCTTGGCTTGAGAGAGCTAATATCCACTTGGAAAGGTTTCTAGAGAAGTCCAACAAGGAGAAAACAATGTTGAGGCATATGGCCTATCATTACATGGCAAGAAATAAAAGTTACAAGGCGAGAATCAGAAGCTTGAAAGCAAAGTTGAGGAGGGAATCGAGGAGGAAAAAGGAGAAAGATACACTTCAGATATTGGCTGAGGCTTCCTTGGCCCAGCACAACACTTGATGGAGAAGACTCAGCCCAAATTTCAAAAAAAATTGGGCACTTTTTTCATTTTTGGAATTTTTGGGCTAAAACACAGAATTTTCTACCCAATGCACCGTGCCACCTGGCGCTCACTTTTGATGGAGGCCTCCAAATGATGAAAACTTAGAGTTTTTGGATTTTTCCTGGAAAAAAATGCATGCCTACAAATGGCCAAGAAATTTTGACAAGTTTTGAGTCCCCAAAAAGGTCAAAACACCCAATAAATGACCTTACTGCCCCTATTTTGACACACAGGAAGCAATGTTGGGAGAAATCAATTTTGGAGGGACAAATGGAGGCCAAATTCAAAAATTCGACTTGTTCTAGAAAGTAGATAGGTAGACCGTTCCAACAAGCACACTTGAACCATATGTGGACACTGGGAAGGCCTCCAAAAATGGCTGGAAACAGGTGCTATGTATAGGGAAATCAGCACAGCGCATTGGGGAAATTTTGCTTAGTTTGACCAAGTATACTATGTTTTTCACCTAGTTTCTTGACAGTTTGACTTTTCTCCTTCTTAATGTCAAACTTATGATGTAATTTGATGGATATTGATGTAATTATGTTGAATTTTTACTCATAGAGGTAGATTCATCCATGAAAAGGTAGTTTGCAACTGAATGAATCAGTTCCCTAGTTTTTAGAGGCATGATGTTCCACTGCCTACTTTTTAGTTCTCAGTTTAGAATTTGTTGGAATAGCTCCTAAACTCATGATCTCGACCCCTAGAGGCTAGGATGAGTTGTTTTTTGCCTATATCCTATGTTTTTTCAGTCATTAGCATGGTTGGACTTTTGGGAAAGCTTGGAGCTTCGTTGTATACTCATCTCATATTATGCTCTTAACCTACAAGACGATACCAAAATATAGAATATGCGAAGAAATATACCCAGAACATAGAATAGTGAGAAACAACAGCAAGTATTTTATTATTCAGAAAGCAATGTTCACTTGCCTCTTCGAGGGGGCAACCTCCAATGGAGCAAAGCTCGATTACAAAATAAGACACAATGCTCCTCGTAGGGAGTCTCTATCCTTTATATATGACTCATACATGAAATACCATGGATCAATACCATGGTTCTTATTAATACCATCTATCTAATACCATGGCTGATTTTCAATTAACTGTGGTCCCGTCATTAAGTGCGGGTTAACCGCTTACAATTATTAATATGGGCTTTAATGACTCTTTACTTAACTATAACTAGGACTCGATCCTACTACATAAATAAGGGGGTTAGGGTGGGACCCTAACATGCCCTCCCCCTTAAGAATAGCCTTGTCCTCAAGGCTAAAGCTACAGAAACTGCTGAAGAATAGTGGCTAGTTCCCAAGTTGCATCTTCTGGAGAGGTGTCTTTCCATTTGACAAGGAAGTCCTTGATCATGCGGCCATGGAGGTGTCGTTCTCGTGTGTCTAGGACCTATTCAGGTTGGAGCCAGATTGACCCTTCTTCATCCAATTCAGGTAGACTGCTTTCAATTCTGCAATTGTTCCCAATCACTTTCTTGAGGCATGAGACATGGAAAACTGGATGGATTTTTGCAGTGGGTGGCAAAGCTAGCTTGTAGGCCACTTCTCCAATGCGTTGAAGTACTTGATATGGTCCGTAGAATTTTGGAGATAGTTTCTAACAACCCTTGTCTTTGAGTGATGTTTGCTTATATGGTTGCAGCCTCAAAAATACCTGATCCCCTTCTTGAAATTGGCGCTCTAAGCAATGCTGATCTACCTGTTGCTTCATGCAGTTTTGAGATTGATGAAGATTCTCTCTAAGATGGGCGAGCATGGTTGTGCGGTTTTGTAGGAGTTGATCCACTTCTTGTACCTTTGGGCACCCCTTGATATAAGATGTAGTGGAAGGAGGGAGTTGACCAGAAACTGCTTCATAGGGAGTCACTTTGGTGGTGGCATGATAGTTGGTGTTATACCACCATTCAGCTAGAGGTAACCAATGTACCCAAAGATGTTGCTTTTCTGAAGTGAAACACCTAAGGTATTTTTCCAGACATTTGTTAACGCCTTTAGTTTGACCATCCGTTTGTGGATGATAGGAAGTACTGAGTTTTAGTTGGGTGCCTTGTAGCCTGAAGAGTTCCTACCAAAAATTACTGGTGAAGATCGGGTCACGGTCAGGCACAATAGAAGTGGGCATGCCATGCAATTTGAAGATCTGATCCATGAAAGATTGAGCGACCAAATTCGGTGTAAAAGGGTGGGGTAGGGCGCAAAAATGAGCATACATAGAAAGTTGGTCCACAACCACCATGATGACTGACTTGTTTCCTAACTTTGGAAGACCTGTAATGAAATCCATAGAAACCTCCGTCCATATTGATGCCGGGATGGGCAATGGTTGTAATGTGCCTGGTGCTTTGACTGTCTCCCCTTTGTGGCGCTGACAAATATCACATTCCGCTACAAAAGTAAGGATGTCCTTTTTCATGCCTGTCCAAAAAAATGATCTTCTAGTGTGAGCATACATCTTCTGAAAGCTTGAATGTCCTGCAGTGGGGGATGAGTGCAATTCTGCCAAAATGCGGCTTTTAAGGGTGGATGTTGGTGATATTACAACTCTGTCCTTGTAGCGAAGAATCTCATCCTGCCACGAGTAGCCCTTGGTGGAATTTGGATCCGCCTGCAATTGAGTAATGAGTTGGGAGAGCCAGGGATGTGAAAACCATTCCCTGTGAGCCTCTTCAATCCATTCTGGAATGGGAAGGGAAATTACGAGCAGGGTACTTTCCTCCTCAAATTGGCGAGATAATGCATCTGCTATAATATTTTCAAGCCCTTTCTTGTAAATGATCTCATAATCATATCCCAGAATTTTGGCGAGCCATTTATTTTGTTGTGGGGAGGATAGGCGTTGCTCCAAAAAAATATTTAAGACTATGATGGTCTGTGCGGATTTGGAAACGTCGCCCCAACAAGTAAGGTCGCCAGGTATCTACGGCATGTAAGATGGCCATCATTTCCTTCTCATAGGTAGATTGTCCCATATTCTTCCCACTTAGTTGTTGGCTTGTGAAGGTTAAGGGTCGACCTTCCTGCACTAAGACCGCCCCAATACTTGTAGCCGAAGCATCACATTCAATGACAAAAGATTTGGTGAAGTCGGGTAGTGCTAAGACTGGAGTGGAACACATGGCATTTTTGAGAGCTGTAAATGCCTGTTGTGCTTCCTCATTCCAGAAGAATGAATTTTTCTTGAGGATTTGAGTGAGGGGCTATGCAATGTGACCATAATTGCAGACAAATTTGTGATAGTATCCTGTGAAACCCAAAAATCCTCTCAGGATCTTCAAGGTCTTTGGTTGAGGAAAATCCTGCATGGCCTAGATCTTTTTGGTGTCCACCTTGACACCTTCACGCCCCACAATGTGGCCCAGATACTCAACTTCTTCCATGCCAAAAGAACACTTGGACATCTTAACAAATAATTTATGCTTGCGGAGCAGTTGCAAGAGCAGATCTACATGCTGAAGATGTGCGGTCCAAGTGCAACTGTAGATGAGGATGTCATCGAAGAAAACAAGGACAAATTTCCTGAGATATGGTTTGAGATGGTGGTTCATAAGGCTCTGAAAAGTAGATGGGGCATTACAAAGAATGAATGACATGACCAGGAACACATAATGGCCTTCATGAGTTCTGAAAGCAGTCTTTGGAATGTCGACTTCCTTCATGCGAATTTGGTGGTAGCCTGAGCGAAGATCCAACTTAGTGAAGAATTGAGCCCCATTGAGTTCATATAGAAAATCATCAACAACCGAGATGGGAAATTTATCTTTGATTATCAACTTATTGAGGGCCCTGAAGTTTGGACACATATGCCATTCCCCATATTTCTTGAGCACCATGACCACCGGTGATGAATAAGGACTAATGCTGGGATGAATGACACGTGCTTCCAAAAGTTCCTTGATTATTTTTTCTATTTCATTCTTTTGGGTGAACAGATATCTTTATGGGCGCACATTGGGTGGTTGGGCCCCTGGAACCAAGGTGATGCTATGATCATGTTCCCCTCTCGAGGGTGGAAGCTCATGAGGCTTGTCAAAGATTGGCAGATGGTTATTTAAAATCTGTTGCATCTCACGATGAATCGGTAGAGAATTGGGTTCGATGGCCTGGATGGCATTAAATTGAGCTATAACTCCATGATGGCCCTTTTTTAACTATTTTTCCATCCTATGTAAGTTGATGACAGAGGGAGCTCCCGCCTGGAGTCCGCGGAGGGTATGTGTGGATTTGTTCTACTTAAAGCTCATATATAACTCCTGGAAATCCATTGTGATTGGCCCAAGAGTGCGAAGCCATTTAGAACCAAGGACAATGTCACACCCTCCCATGTGTATGGCAGACATGTGGGTCTTCAAATGATAATCCCCCATTTGAAGTTTGACATTTTCACAGCGGCCTTCACATTTCATTGTTCCCCCATCCACAATTTGGACTTGGAAGTTAGAAACTGCTTGTACAAAACAATGCACTGCTTCCGCGACTCTTTGATGGATGAAATTATGTGTACTTCCACTATCAATCAAAACTACTACTTGGTGATGCTTAATAAAACCTCTGATTTTGAGAGTTTGAGTCGAAGAAATCCCTGCCAAAGCATGCAGCGAAATAACTAGTTCGTCAGGGACATTGTCCTTGTGGTTGTCCTTGTTGGTATACGACCAAAGTCCCACATTGACTAGAAGTGGGGAGGATCACGGGTATATAAGGATGGACAAATATCTCCATTGGTATGAGGCCTTTTGGGGTAAAGCCCAAAAACAAATCCATGAGGGCTTAGGCCCAAAGTGGACAATATCATACCATTGTGGAGATATGTGGTGTCCAGAGTCCTAACAAGTGGTAGAGAGTGGATGGATGGATAATCATTTGAGGGGAGGCTTGATGGTCCTTTGTTCGAGGGGAGGATTGTTGGTATACGACCAAAGTCCCACATTGAATAGAAGTGGGGAGGATCATGGGTATATAAGGATGGACAAATATCTCCATTGGTATGAGGCCTTTTGGGGTAAAGCCCAAAAACAAATCCATGAGGGTTTAGGCCCAAAGTGGACAATATCATAACATTGTGGAGATATGTGGTGTCCAGAGTCCTAACAGTCCTCTTCTGCCTCCTCAGGTTCCTCAAGTGGTAGGGCTTCCTCCGATGAGCTGCAATCAGTGGCATCAATTTGAAAGAATTTGGGCTCCTTACATTTATGACCAGGGGAGTATTTTTCATCATAGTAGTAACATAACCCCTGCTTTCTTCTTTCGGCCATTTCTACAGGTGACACCTTTTGAACCTTAAGTTTTTGAGTCATGCTGTGAGACTGTGGGGGACGACCCTTGGTAGTGAAATTTGTGCGAATGGATTGGGTTGCTAACACACGTTCCACGTTATGAACTACCTTGCAAGCCTCCGACCATGTGGGAGGGTGGTGCAGTCGGACGTGGGCTTGTATGGCCTCTTTAAGACAGCTGATAAAACATTTCGTGTAGAACGCATCTGGGAGACCCCTAGTGCGGAAAGCTAAGGCTTCAAAGGCTATAACATATTCATCCACTGTGCCAGTCTGTCGGAGCTTAGTGAGATGACCCAAAAAAGAAAATTCAGGGTCAAAATGCTTTGCAAGAGCTTTTTGAAGGCGTCCCAAGTCAAAAAAATTCCATTGTAATGTTGATGCCATTGCCACCATTGCCATCTTTCATTTTCCAAGTACATGCTTCCCACCATAAGTTGAGTCTCATTATCTAAGATGTAATTCAGATTGAAATACTGCTCCATTTGTGCTACCCATGTTGCCGGGTGAGAACCATCAAATTTATGCATCTCTAGCTTGGGAGGTTGCGGATAGGATTTTTAATGGGTGCCCCAGAGGTGAAGAGAGTGGCTAGACTCACCCTCACTGTGTTCATTGCCAATATACGCCTCCTCGCGGGCTTCTACCTTGCCCTTAGAGAGTGCGTTAGTTAGTTTGTCGAGCTGATCTTAGATGTCTTTCAAGGATTGTTCCAGTTTGTCGATCTTCTTATTGGCCATAGCTTGAGCTCTAGTTTCTACCATGCACCAATCCGATGTAATTGCAATTTGGGACCACCCGAATTTTTTTTCACTAACAATTGAATGGTACCACCTTACTAAGCTCATCGTCCTGATTCTTATGGGTTAGATCACCAATAAGTGCCCGAATCCCCAAAATGTCAATGCTGCCAAAAGTCCTACGAAAATCACTCCCCGGTATAGGAACCCCACACAACTACTCAGATCTGGTGGATCTGAGAGATTTGAATGGCTGATCGGATAGCGCTGAGTGGTGGAACAGATTGTTGCTATGGATCTGATGGATCAAATAGATTGGAATGCCTGTTTTGTTAACTCAGAACTATGGGACTGATGTCTGCTGCTGCTGCAACCCCACTTGCGAGATCTAATCTGGCAAAGATTATGCATGATCCCGAGATAGAAAAGCGAACTATGGTCTCGAGGAGTGTTAGGTGCTACAGATTGTGATATACATAAGGGTCTGGCAGTAGTACTTGGCCCAATTTTTCAGGGCTCTAACTAAGGAGGATCAACCGTACCCCTAGCCGTAAAACCCGACTACCCTATCGTATGGGCGAGTAATCTCTCCGAGTGCTATTCTTGGTGTACTGTAGCAGCAAGATGGCCGACGGTTTATCTATGGCGAGGTTTCAAAGGAGCTAGGGGGCTTCCGATATACCCAGAGGGTACTTGGAAGATAGTCCGTGCGCGGTTCTGTCTAATGCGCTACTACTCGAAGGGGTACCCACAGGGGTTACAAGGGAGTCCAACAAGCGTGACCACCTCTTGTATTTCCTGCGTGCATGCCTCTCCAAATCTGCATGTTAATGTGCTCAATGACAGATCCCATGGTTTAAAGATGCCAGAACATGTCTCTAGCCAAAAAAAAAAAAAATCCTATGAAATGGAGATCCCACTGGCTGTGGAAAGAGCTCTGATACTACTTGTTATGCTCTTAACCTGCAAGACGATACCAGAATACAGAATATGCGAAGAAATATACCCAGAACATAGAATACTGAGAAACAACAACAAGTATTTTATTATTCAAAAAGCAATGTTCACTTGCCTCTTCGAGGGGCAACCTCCAATGGAGCAGAGCTTGATTACAAAATAAGACACGATGCTCCTCGCAGGGAGTCTCTATCCTTTATATATGACTCATACATGCAATACCATGGTTCTTATTAATACCATCTATCTAATACCATGGCCCATTTGCAATTAACTGTGGTCCCGTCATTAAGTGCGGGTTAACCGCTTACAATTATTAATATGGGCTTTATTGACTCTTTACTTAACTATAACTAGGATTCGATCCTACTACATAAATAAGGGGTTTAGGGTGGGACCCTAACATCTCAGCAGTTTTGGCTAAGGAATAGACCAGGGTTTGCAGCATTTTATGGGATTCATGTGGCATCTTGCTTTGGTATTGTGTTTCCTTTTGTAAATTATAAGTTTATATGTGTTTTATGTATGCCATTATCTCTCCTGCTTCTTCTTAACTAAAACAAACAAGGATAAAGGTAGAATCCATTGAAATTGTAGTGCTCTACCTAGGGTTTTCTTAGTTATTGATGTTTTCAGCTGTTTGAAGAGGACCCCTTAGGTTTTCCTTCCCTCTTCAACTCCTCACCTGTCTAAATCTCTCCATCTCATTCATTTTGAAGTGCCAAATCAGTTGCCTACCTTGCCCCACAGAGATCTCTACAAAACTGAGCCTCATTTCCCAAACCCAAATCTGCCTTTCCATTTGAGCCAACAAAACATCATCAAATTCAATTAAAATATTTTGCACACATAGCTAGCCTAATATCAGAATTCACATTAGTCATCTCAGGCCTCATTGATCATATTTTTCTGAGATTGACTAGGAGAGAGCCCTCTCTCGACCTGGTAGGGATAGCTACTAGGTTAAGAGTGGTTTGATGTTGTCCTAGATCCTACCTTTCTTAGCTTGAGGTAGATTTAGGCACTAACACTTGGTACAGGAAAGCATGGAATGCCTGGTTGGGTGGTTGAAACTAACAACAAGAATTAGTAGTGTGAGTGAAAGGAATTCAAATAGATAGCAATATGCTAGTAAAGTATTTTAGGAGTAGGGCCATTGTGGGACACTGGTACCCAATAGTGTTTATTGATTTCCATGAGCATGTTATGACCAGTATCATTATTTTGAGGTAGGGATATGACTTGGTCTTTGGACCTTCCGTTGTGAGGAAACCTTTCCAAGGGAGGGGTCACTCGAGGGACTGTGTAGCAGAGAAGGGGATACCCACGAAACTTTGAAGGTGTGTGACTGCACGGACAGGGGTAGCTGGATTACTCGAGGAACTATGTAGAAGAGTAGGGAAGGATGAGGATAGATCTATTTTGGTCAAAATAATTTCCAGATGGAATCATATGCACATTAAGAGTGTGCCCTGAAACAATGAGCTCGTAATTGTTCACTGAGAGGACAAGTGGCATAGGATTGTAGCAGTAGACATTGCATGCATATTGGATCTGGCAGTGGATTCTGGACTTCTTGGGAAGGATGTGAATCCTGGTATTACTTTGAGGGTGGAGGTGTGAGCCTCTGGATTTCCTTGTTGTAGATGTAGGCATTGTATTCTTTAATTTGTTGGTTCAGAAAATGTGCATATGTGTATATTATTGTAAATACTGTATCAAGTCAGATTTACAAGTCTCCATAGATAATATGATTATTTTCTAGTTGAAGCAAATGCGTATAAGTGTATATGTGGTTATTACTATAAATATCGTAATGATATGTGTTATAAAGCTCCAATATGCGGTTTTTTTTCATGTTTTCAGCAGTGGTAATTGTAAATACTGCAACGAGCTGTGTTATAAATCTCCATAGGCAATATGTTTTGTTTTTTTAGTGGTCTTGCTGGCTATAGGTTTCAATTAACACCAAGGATAGTGTTCCCCAAAGAGGGAGGCTTCTGTAACAACCCTGGTAAAAAATACATGTAATAAAGTTAATAAACAAAAAATAATAACCCAGGGTCATGGGACACATATTCCAAGCTGAATGGTGGGAAAAAACATCTTAGTGGGGTCTCACTTTAGTTTATTATGGCTAAGGAAATGGAAAAGGTTTTTGAATGGCATGATGCATTAATTGGCATTTTATTTACGAAAATAATGGAAAATAGGAGAAAATGAAGGTGAAAGGTCACAGGTTGCATGTGAGGAGAAAATTGAAGGAAAATGAAAAAAATAGAGGCCTTAGTGATAAAAAGGCTTCTAAGGATCAGTTGGTAGCTTTTGGTTAGCTCAACCTTTTGTCAGTTTAGTTTGGAGCTCTCTCTCTCCTCTACTATCTCTCATACTCTTGGACACTTAGAGTTTTATCGAAGCACTATTGGAGGAATGTGGCATACATAGGATTTGGAGCAAGAAGGCAAAGGAAAAGTAGGAGAACACAAGAGGACATCAGGATCAACAACTACAATGAGTTTTTCTTGCAGGTACTGAGTTGCATGTATGATTTCCTTGCTAGTTTTCGCATGCATGGCACATGCATGTGGTTTCTTGGTCATGATATGTAATTGTCATGGAGGATTGCCTAGACTGAAAATGGATTTGCCTAGCCTTTCCATTTCTTGGATAGCCATGGTGTCATGTTTTTTTTGTTTGTTTGTTGGTTCTCATGTTCCTTTGGATGTGGGTTGAGTTATTAGATGCTAGAAGCCTTGGTTCGACAAACGCTATGGAATCCTTGTAACAACTTGGGTTGAGTTACTAGTCCTGGAAGCCTTGGTTGGAAAAATGATCTAGAAGCCCTTGGTGGGTTGAGTTAATAGTCTTGGAATCCCTGGTTAGACAAATACTCTAGAAGCCTGATATTGTGGGTTGAGTTAATAGTCTTGGAAGCCCTGGTTGGAACAAATTCTCTAGAGCACTGGACAACTTGGGTAGATACCAATATGGTGATGGTTAGTGATGTCTGACTATGAGGTGGAATAACTAGTTGAGGGTTGAGGTGGTTTGGACTCTGGAAGCCATGGTTTAATTTTATTTGGATTGTTCCATGAGATAGCACATTCATGCTTGGAATATGGCATATGGGTGACTGACTAAAAGAGAGATTTGGTTCAACTCGGTCTATGGTTGGGTGATTCATGGGAGTCGTAGACCTGGTTTCATTTTTCATATGTTAATAAGAGTTTCTTTCCTCTTGTATTTTATGGGTAAATATACTTGTTTATATGTGGTCTTTATGGTTGATATATCCTTGTAATTTCTGTTGGTTATACGCTGGTTATGAGTATGTTTTATGAAAGTCTCAATGTATGGCTCTCATCATGTTTTGATTTGTAAATGAATGAGAAATGAACATATGACCTAATATATGATAATACAACTAATGTGATAAGGAATCAATGCTTCTTAGTGATTCTTAGATAAGTATGAGACCCCTATGCTCAGATCTATTGTTATAACCTGTAGAATTGCATATTTGTGACATGTTTGACGAGATGCTTGTCATGGATAGTAGAGGCCAGATCAAGTATTTGCATTTGTATCATTATTTCGATGTTATTTTTCATTTATGGAAGTCTCATGAATTTTCAGGCAATTACCTCAGACGTAGCCCTAGAAAAGTGGCATAGAATCTGAGGTTGTAGGCTCAAAACTAACTAAAGAAGTCCCCATTCGCTGGCATGCCCTTGCTGTGGGAGTGACTGGAGGTTCCAATTTGCATGCATCTGCATGTCATGGGAGCGATTGAGGCTCTAGGTCAGTAAAATGTCAAGTTACCTCAAGGGTTGGTCACCTGGAAGGGTTGGTTGGCTCTTAAAGGTTCTGTAACACGTGTAGAAGGTCAAATTGGTTGTGTTTTGTTAGTTCCACTTCCTTAATGATACATGAGCAGTTGAATCAGATCATAGTAGCCTCTCGTCACATGGTTACCCCAATAGACTGGTTAACTTGGGTAAATGTGGGAGGAGGGTGTTTACACCACGTGCAAGTTGGAACAACTGAGAGAGTCAATGCCTCTAGGTGGAAGCGGTCAAGAGGTGCATAGTTATGATCATGTTGGTAGAATCGAGTGAAGCTTCGTTGTTGATATGATTTCATTGGTATAGAAAGATGACTTTCATGGGATCATAACCCATAGTTTTAGGAGATTGAATCAACAAGGGCCAATTTCAGGGACCCCTAGAATTGGTTTTCATCATTAATGTAATACCTTGTAATGTATTTCATGTAGTACTTGGTAGTTCCTACGTATATTAGGGAAGTTAGTCTTCATGAGATGGTAATATAAATGTCAATGACTAATTATCGATGCACATAAGGGGAAGTTTATGAAGTGTCTAGTAAGTTCCCATCAAGTGAAGAGATTGCTCTACTCAAAAAAGAGGTAGCACTTCTTTTCTTGAGTTAACAACCTAAAGGATATTGATTTTAGTGTTTATGAAGGCGTATTTGGAAGGATGTACAAGAAAAAAAATCAGAAGGTAGAAGATATTTTATAGGCAAACAAAAGAATGCTCTAAGGGACAAAAGGTGTGTCATCTATGAGGGAAGTGGAGAAAAATATATGTTTAATACTAGTTTCTCTTTCCAAACATAACATTGTACGCATTTTACATATTCAATAAAGAAGTAAAGAAGAAATTGCAAGCATTATTAGAGTAAGGAGTCATAAGACCAAGTATCCCACCATGTAGTTCCCCCTTCCTTTTATTACCAAATAAGGATGAGAATTAGAGAAGTGCATTTCCTATAGAGGTTTGAATAATACCACATTGAAGTATCATTACACTTTTCCTTAGATAAATTTAGTTGCAACTTCTTATCTCCAACTATTTCCAACACTTACTTGAGATGGTTGAAGATCTCCCATGTATTAGTATAAATATGTATGTCATCAAAATACAAAACTACAATGACATCATAGAAAGCTTTAAGAAATTCATGCATGAACCATATGAATATAATCGGTGCATTAATAATCCCAAAAGGTATTATCAACCATTTGAACAACCCTTGTTTAGTTTTGAAAGTTTTC
Source organism: Pinus tabuliformis (assembly GCA_031772625.1). Taxonomy (NCBI): domain Eukaryota; kingdom Viridiplantae; phylum Streptophyta; class Pinopsida; order Pinales; family Pinaceae; genus Pinus; species Pinus tabuliformis. Next base: position 773,880,014 of record CM062804.1, on the reverse strand, counting down.
TTCAAAATGTCCTCTTCCTTGATTCATAGTAGATGATATCTATATTTTAGGTCAAAATTAGAAAATTACTTTACTCTATGAAGTTGGTATGCTAAGTCATTTATCCTTCGTACATGGTATTGATTCTTGATGATAATATTATTGAGTGCCTGAAAATTAACAGACATACCACCAAGCCCCATCCCTCTTTGGCACCAACATAATTGAAGATCCAATGGTGGGGTACATTAGGTTTTGTAATCATTTGATCCAACAACTCTTGAATTTGTTTATTTATCTTCTCACTCTTCAAGAAATAAGTTTGGTGCAAAGAAAATTTTGGAAAAAGGTGACTCTACATGTAGTTGTATATCATGCTCAGTTGGCCTCATGGGAGGAAACCCTTATGGTTTTGAAAAACCACTCCATACTTTCTTAAAATAAAATGAAAATCTTCTTGTATTCAACCATTATCCTTAGATTTATTCTTTGCAAACATATCATCTTCCTATTTTACATTTAGCCTTCCAAACTTGCTATTATTATTGATTATCATAAATCAAGGAAATCATATTCTTATCCTACTAGTAGCTATTGATTCGGTAAGAATTCCCTTCCTTCACTAATCTCTATCTGTTATCTTGTCTTGAGGAAATAACATCTCTATCTCATACATATTGGCTACCAATTATGATTCGCAAACATCCAATGGAACTACATCACACTTCAAATCATCAATGAATTGGCTTGAAATAATACAACCATTTAAATTGATATGACTCCATATGTGTAAAGTTCTTCCAATCTCTTTTTTGCACCAAGACTAAAAATTCATGTTCTTTTCACTACCAAAATAAAAAATAGTTGTGATTATTATCTTCTTGATTTCCATCTCGACATCAAACAAATTTTCCCTCATAGCATCCAACCATCTATTTTTAATAAAATTAACAAACTTATTTCTTGTGAGGTCTTGTTTTCAACAATCTTACCCTTATCCATATCACCAACTTTAGGTTGAGATATAAATGAAACTTTTAAATTTAAATTTGATACTCCGTCAACCTTTTAACCTTCAACATTCTTAGATTAAACTTTTAATAACCTTTTACCATTTGGGACCTTGGGATGATATCAAGATGTAATATCCAATATTGGTCCCTATCATTACTTTCGACCAAGTTTATCTTGGTTGACTCGGTCATTTTTTCAAGTGACGCAACCTATTTGATGTAGAAAACTTTTGGTCAAGAATTGTATATATTCTTGGCCGAAAAATTAGATTGGAGACAGAGAAGTGTGAAGTGAAAAGTAAGTTTTTTTTTTGTTTAAGGTACAAAGATTTTATTTTATTTTATTTTTTTAATTATAAACATTATTTTTAGAAAATAATTTTAATTTTTTGGTAAAGAAAAACAAGGGATTATAATTTTTTTTACTATGGAAAAGTATATCTATATCTATATCTATCTATATATATATATATATCAATTTGTCTTAGATTAAATTGCATGTGCAATCTCCATGTTAACCCACAAACCTCTTTTTTTTCTATGGAAAAACATTTTTTTTCCCGAAAAGAGGCCTTATGTTATTGTTTTTGTATGGAAAATAATATTTTGAATATATATATATATATATATATATATATATATATATATATATATATATATATATATATATATATATATATATATATATATATATATATATGGATTTCATTTGTCTTAGATTAAATTGCATGTAGAATTTATGGAATTTGATTGTGCCATATATTATAATTTGGATTTGAGATATTTGAATTTTCCTTGAATCATTTGTAGTATTAAAAGCTTAAAATCACTTGTGTTGTTTTGGAATTATATTTTAGATTTCTAAATTTTTGAACATAGGAAACCAAAAGAATTGTAAATGCAAGTACGATCACATGAGAAATGATTTAAAGGAAAAAAATGAGAAACTACAAGCAAAGAGGAGAACACTAAGGGAAAATAGATAACATGAAAGAAATGTGGAGGTACCAAATAGAGAGCCTGAAGGTCATGTGGATGTACCAAATAGAGAGCCTGAAGAAGACGTGGAGGTACAAAATAAAGAACCTGAAGTTGATACAGAGGTACAAAATAGAGAGCTTGAAAGAGATGTGAATTTGTAAGGAAATGTGGAGGAAATGAAAGATGTCAAGAAACTTGTCAACAAGAATATCAACCACAGAAATAAAAAAATCAATATTGCTATCAATAGTATTGGTGAGTTGAAATTAATGTTTTAAATTTTGAATTTTATAGTCTTTAGATTAAATTATTTCAACTTCATCATTTTAAGATTTTAAGAATGTTCAATTTGTACTAATCAAACTTGCAAATTTATATATATATTTTTAATGCAGGCACAACATCTAACATGCAACAAGATCCTACCACATCTATAAGAACATAGAAATTAATTAGAAGCTACAAGAACAATGTATTGGATGATAATTTTCTAAAGAATATGGATCCAACTAAAATCGAAGAAATGGGGCCACCAATGAATGAATGGATAGTTCGAAATAAAGTAAATGTGGTGATAAAAAAAATTTATGAAGGTAAATCTGTCATAACACAAGCTCAGATGTTACATTTATTTTTAAAACACAAATCTCTAAGAAAAGAAATTAAATTACTGCGTATTAAAGATTCCAAAGTGGTGCAGATAAATGAGATGGTATTCTTGACACAACAGCAAAAAATCAATCTCAAGATGGAAGAAGTGCTCATAGAGCATTGTTAACATGTGTTGTCGGAAAAGGAACTGCATCAAATCGATTGATGTTAATGAAAACAAGAATGTACAAAATATCAAGAAAAATTCTATGGAGGCATTAAAAATTTAGGACTCAATTAGATGAGAATGATGAACTTGCATGTTGGGCTAATATCTATAGGAAATCCTATCAAGGTATAATTCCCAATAATGTGAGAGAAAAGGTGAAAGAATTTTGGAATTTGAATTCTCATGTGTCACCAAATGAAAAGGACATTGTGCAACATATATCTAGAGGGGTTTATGAAACTCATGCCAAACATATAACACAAGTTAGTCAAGTGGAGTTATTCTAGAATTTTATGGAGAGTAACACTGATGTGAATATTTCCCTTAGCACATTTGTGAAGCTTAAGCCATGGTATGTCAGGCCTATCACTGTTTGTGACACATGTTTTTGTTGATACCATGTAGAATTCCAATTATATTATGAGACATTTCTAAAATTTGGCATAGAATATTGGTCGAACGATCCTCCTCCTTCAAGTGTTCATGAATTTTTATCTAAGATATTATGTGCACAAAAAAATGACCAATTATTTTATAAGAATGAATGTGTTGGTGGAAGAAATTGCAAAGAATGTTATCATGTGGCATTCTTTGATGTTAAGTATCCCATCGATACCAATAATTCGTAATTGTCAAATATCATGGTGAAGTGGAAAATACATCAATATGCTAGTACACTCCCATTACAAATTCATCGAGAACATCAAGAAATATTGATTTACTTGAAAATGACATTTCCATTTCTGTGACATATTTTATGGAGAAGTTCAAGGAGAAAATAAATAAATATGTTAAGCACTCTCATATAGAAAAATGGTAGGATTCACATTTCAAGAAATCACGCGATGCGTTCCCAAAGGGAACAATATTATCAATGCTTAATTTTGCTGAGAATTACACGTTCGCTCTACAAAAGGAAATACCAAGTGAATATTATCATTTAGACCATGTCTCTATACTCATGCATATTTTGTATAGGCATGCAGAGCTTGGTATTGATGGTTCTGATAGTAATGAAAATAACTGTGAAGTGATTAAAGAGTACCATTTCTACATTAGTGATGATCATATACATGATACATTTTTTTTCCCGCATTGTTTTGATATATTTATAACAAATTATTGAAACAACATATCACTTTTAAAGAACATTCTGTATGGTCAGATGGTTGTGGTAGTTAATTTAAATCAGCATGATCATTCTTATGGTTGTATCGCCTTCATAAGAGAACTGACATTCGTCATACATGGAATTTCTTTGAGACAAGGCATGGAAAAGGAGAGCATGATGGTGCTGGGGCATGCATAAAATGTGCACTTAAGAGGCATCAATTGAATCAAGAGCCTTCCTGACTTGTAGATTGATTTGATGTTGTTAACTTGTGCAAGCAAATTTTAAGCCATGTATCAAATTGAAGGATGGCTCATGTGCATAGGTAAGCGTGTAGATGCAGGTATATAGTTCAGTATATGTACATGTGCATGTGTGTGGGTGTGTTTTTCTATAGAGAAGATATATCTATTTCACAAAATTTGACTGACATGAGTGTTTTCCCAAGCAGGTACTTTTGGAATATTCCAATGGGTGAGGTTGATATATTGTTTCTATATAATTGTCACCAAATCCATGGAATAAGAGGTTTGCACTACATTAGAAGTGAGAATATGAAAAATATATTCTCAATTCAGAAGCAAAAGTACTCTTGCTTTATTCATGCATGTATTGATGATATAGAGTCCACCAATGAGAGTGTAAAGCATAATAACAGATATGTCAAACCATGAATACATGAGGAACTAATACCGTTGCCTCCATATGGAAGGTTGAATGATACGGAGATGGAAAATGAAGTGGCTATGATTGAAAAGGATTATGATCATCTTTCTGATATGGTTAGAGAAGGTGATGTCTTGGCTATCATTGCAATAGAAAAAAATCCAGAGAAAGTGTATTATTATTTATTGTGATGCACTAAATCGAGAAGCTCATTGATATAAGAGTTTGATGATCCTTCAAATTATACATATATAGTTGGTTCAATGGTGTTAATGGGACATTTATTTGAAGAAGTAAAGAAATGCAAATACCACATTGTTTTTCAAGACTATTAGCCAAATGTATATATTTCCAATATGGTCATTTGGTCATAGTAGCTTGGTCACAATTGAAAGAAGTGAAGAATACAAAAAAACGATGGCAATGGAAATTATTGATAGAATATCATGATACCATTCTTGAAAATTTGCCACTAACACATTTCATATGAATGAAACATATTGTTCAATGAACAATTCTTTATATATAGATGTAGGTGTGTAAATTATAATATCCAATTCTTTTTTCCTAGATAGTTACATATTGAGCCATAAATTTATAACCTATGTATTATTTTGTCTTCAATTTAAGGAAACAAATACTTGTTTTTTATCTATTTCTTTATATATTTGTAATAAAGCTTTCTTCATTATTTATTTATCATTTCATTAATTATTTGTGTGTGTATCTGTTAAATAATATATGTGTTAAATAATCATTCAAATATGGAGTTGGAACTTAAAATAAATCATTCATGCAGTTTGCATATTTACAGGTAAATTAGGTACATGAGATATATTGGAATTTTAATTAGAAGAAAATGAATTTAAAGTAGGTGATTAAATATATTAATACAAATAAATTAAAACTTACTTTTGTTTTAATATATTTTGTTGTTTTATTTAAATTATATTTATCAATTTAGTAGATGGTTGTTTTTTCTATATGTTGGTAATGAAAAATAGATATTTTATAACTATACGAGATGGAGCTTATTCATTCGGATATGGGAGTTTCATATTTTATTAAAGTAGGGTACGCTTAATGTATTTACATTTAATTTGAACAAAATAAATATAAATTAAGTGATGGAATATATTAATAATAGAAGTAAAAAAAAATGTTTATTTATTAGTTTAGAAGATGATTGTTTTTTAATAATATGTTGTTAGATAAAATTCTTTTAATTAGATCAAGGTTGGATGAGTATAGAGTTATAGACTAATTTGATGGTATTTTTTTTAATTTGCATAGGTAAGAGTTTAAAATATTTATGGAAATATTACTCAATTATAGTTATGTTGAAGCAAAAGTAGTAAATAAATATTTAACTACTAGTACTTGAGAAAATGATATATGATTTTGAGTAGTGGGAGCTCATGAGTATTGTTTTAAATATGTTTGTTCTTGTTAAATTATAAAATCCTTATTAATATTTGAGACTTTTTCTTCTTCTTCTTTTTTCTTTTTGGAAGAAATCATAATTTTGATTTATTTATTTATTCCAAAACTCTTTCTCAACATCTATTGAGATCTAACTTCGTTAGGTATGAAAATCTTAGATATTAATATTAGGTTGAAGCTTATGTTGACAACCAATAACATGTGTGTTCAAATAAACATTGTAGGTAGACCTAAATTGCATCCTTAATTGTCTAACAATTATCACTACTTAGAATTGACCTTAATCATAAAGTAATGTCTCATTTCCATTTTTTATGGTAAAAAAGTCCAGTGAAATCAAAAGAGGCAAAAGGAAAATCACTATCAAATATAACTCGGTAAATGCAATCATAGTAAAATAAAGTATTCTATGTTTGAAAAAGAAACATTACTTACACACTTAAGAAGAAGTAAGGTTATATACTAACTCTAATTCTAAGAGTGGATTCATTGGAGAAAAAAAATTCCAAAAAAACCACATATTATTCAAAACATAAACCATAAACAAAGTCATTATACATGTATAAAAACACTTATATGTATTCAAAATTGTCCAAGAATCCATTTTTTTCAAAATGAAAACACATCATACTCAACATATATAATGGTACCTTGAGACCAAACTAGAAAATAATGGCACCTCATGCCTAAGACAAATAATGGTACCATGTACCCAAATTAATACATCCTAGCCAAGATACCATAAAAATATATGTTGCTCGCATACAGATTAAAAAACCCATATGAGTGTTAGGTGCAATATACCATGCTTCTCCTTGCATACAAATATAAAAAATGGAAAACCATACTCGGCCTACATACAAATATATAAAATCATATGAGTAGTGGTAAAAGACATATGGTAGAAAAATAGTAAGAAATAAAATATAATGTAAGGAGTGGGGATGTTGATTTGGTTCTGAAAACAAATATCTTTTTGGCTAGGAAATTCCTTCCATTATATGCAGTAAAAGAAACAAAAATCTCTTCACCATTGTTTGAAGCAAGCACTAGACTTAGACCCTATATATTGGATACAAATGTGTTAAAACATACTCATATATAAAACGATATGAAAGCAAATTTATTTTTGGCTAGGAAATACCTTCCATTGTATCCATAAAAAGTAACAAGAATATCAAACAAGATGATTCATATGGGAACAACTCCTAAATATTTTTATAATGTTTTTTGTGATAAGGTTTTATTCCAAACTTAACAAAGTTTGAATATAAATGTATGTTAATTTTGACAAACTCTAATAACAAATGCATTATCAAAAATAGAATTAGGACTTATGAAAGTCATGATGAGATTGGCAATCACCATAATGAGAGATTTGAATTTGAAGAAGGTTGTGTAGATCTAATGGACATACTTGATGTGGAAGAAACCCATCTAAGTTTTCCAGCTATCAACAAAAGGAATGGTGGGGCAATTGTTTCCCAAAAGGATAGCCCAGACTTAGTATCTTTGATGATGATGGGGTAATTATTGCCAAAAAGGGACTACCCATGCATAACATATTTGACTAAGACATTGCTCCACTTTAAATAGCCCTATTGACCCCTTGACAATGGTTCATCCTTAAAGTAAACTTCACATTTACTGTTGACATATAGCTACAAGGAATCTACCTAGGAAAGGTTACTACATGGTGGTGAAGGAAGTTGGAAATAATGGTTTCTTTTGCTAACTGACACCCTCAAATATCCATCATGAACCAAAGCTTTTCATTGAAAGATAAGATATAATTGGAGCCAATCCAGATCCCGAAAGACCAAAGACCAAGAGGAAAATTTCACATATTTGAGAGATGTACAGAGGTAAGAGAAGGACTAGCATCAGAGTTGTAAACATGAAAAAACTAGTTTGCTGAAAATATTTTTAGAAACAATAACAAATCTTCTTGATATTTGAAGGTGAGTTTCACTAGGGGGTAAATTAAATAAGTTTCATTAAAATAGAAAAGCCCAAAATGGAAACAAACTATGATACCACTTACTGGATGCTCAATTCATCTTCCAAACCAGTGAACACATGTAGACCCTATCTAGGCTATCAAGTAGATGATGGTCATTATCTTACAAATAAGAAACATAAATTCAAAATTCCACAAAATATGAGCATATATAATCCTTGCATTTATGTAACAATTTCCTTTAGAATAGTAATCCTCAAGTTCTCTAATAGTCACTTAATGAATTGAACTATATTAAAGACCTCGCTGGGATATAGATGGCCATATATACTAAAGAGACTACTCTCATTCCTTGATATCAACCATGGATCAAGAATAATCGTTGAATTTGTAAAAGATTTTTTTCAACTGTCATGAAATCTCATAAAAATGGATCTTGATATCTAATTAAAGTAATATTCAATATCATTGCAAACCCATTTTCTGGTGTGCATATCCAAAAATTATTAACACCATAAATAATTTATGAAGCTTCAAAACAATGTTCTTGCAAGAATGGATGATGAATGAGTGCATACAAATTAGAATTCAACTGAAACTGTAGAGGAATGATAGTCCCTGCATCATACTTCTACTAATTCAATTGATAAAATTTGTCAATAATTGATCATATTTGGGAAAAACCATACACTAATTAGTAATGGAGATTCTGAGGAGGCAATGGAGATTAAGGGCTCGTTGTTGGTTGAGCTTGTTGGAGAATTATGGAGACCATTTTCCATTGATGATTATTAGAGGAGGAGGAGCCTATTATTGCATCCCAGAGTTAGTGTGAACATGTAGAGAGGAAACATCAATGATGTATGAAGGTGGTGCACACAACATAGAAGAACTATGAGATTACAAAGGGGTTGTAGCCACACATAAAACAATAGTGAAACCATAAGAGCCATGGGGTCAAAATGTTGAGAAATCAGGAAGCTTGTAGATTAGGGTTCAATTCTCTTACTTGATAATTACTTGTGAATGTTTGTTAGTTTTTTATTTCTTTTATTATGTTTTCTTCATTAAGGAATTACCAAAATATAAAACATGAAGATCACAGGAGACAAAGAACACAAAGATATAGGATGCAAGCCATGGAAAAACCCCACAAGGGGGAAAACCTAAGAAAATATTCTTCTTATAGAATCAGATCAAAGTGAGATATCCAAGACCCAAGACCAAGACCAAGACTACAAAAAATACCTAAGTCAACCCTCCTCCAAGCTAGCTCGAACAAGTCATAGCCAACAAAAGTAAATGCTAGTAAAATATTTGAATTCTGGTTAATCCCTAAATTTTTGGCCCCTACAATTTCGGTCCAGTGAAAATTTCAGACAACTGTAGAAGAACTCGCAAATGTGAACATAATTAGGGTAGAAATCAAATCATATTCTCTATCTTTTGACCTCCTTCTCTCTCCTTTTACTTCCCTATTTTTTTTCTTGCTTTGGCACAAAGATCAATGATGAGAATGAGTGAATGAATGATCTCCAAAGTGGTTGAGTTTGCTTCTATATATATACTTCCAGGAGGTCGAATAACTGCCCCTAGGGCCAACTTGTCCAAGGAGGGCCGACTTGGTCTTGTGGTGACATTTTTTACTCTTTTGACTTGAAAAATAATTTCCTTTTTCTTTTTTCTTTTATAAGAAGTCCAAATGGGACTTTCACTCATTAACTCATGATACATTTTCTTTTGACTCAATTTAAAAGCATGAAGAACATGATTTGACTAGAAATAAAATAATAATAATGAATATAATAAATACATTAATGATACATTTGAATTTCATTATGAAGACTGACACTAGTTACATTTTGAACTCTCCCTCTTAACTAGGGAGGTATTCATAATGACACGACATGATACTTTCAAATTGAAATATTCTCACAAGAAGGGATTCAAATTGATAAGCATCGACATTAAGCATAACCAACATTGTCAAACATATCAAGGCCTTGACTAAAAATCTCTATCTCTCGACTAGATCAAATCACAATGCTAGGAGGCATATATTTGGACACCAGCACTGCCTATCTCCAAGCACATACCCCATTCGGATGTTCACTAGGTATGTCCTGATAAGACCATTCTTATCTTGGATATTCAATCCTCAAAGAATATCGTTCCTTAGGAATACTCTTATCTTGGATACCCTATCCTCAAAAAGTATTGGTCCTCATGACCACTCCTATCTTGGATTCAATTCTTCAAGAAGTATCAGTCCTAGATGCTTATCCAATCCACCATTCTCCATACTAGTTCCTTCACTAGGCTTATGACTATTAGTCTTGGCCATAATGCATGACACATGGAGAATACAATGTCCACCCTCACTCCCTCTCAACCAGGGAGGAAATCCTCACTCCCTCTCAAACAAGGAGGAATAACCACAAGCCTAATCTTGTCTAAAAATACTCATCAATGCAATAAATACTTCTTCTTTTTTTCTCCCTATGAAGATCTATTGTAGCTTCCGGGCTCCCACCTGCATCAAACTCATGAATCATAAAACACCTAGAACTTTTCCTGGTTCTTTAACAATATTCATATTGAGAAAAACTTCTTCATAGCTGATTGCACAAGCCTTTATATCTTATTCCTTCATAATAGAATTCTACTTTCACGCTTTCCAAGATATTATATCAGCTTCCAATCATCAGTAGTATCTCTATCAACATCAATATTGTCAATTGATGTGTTGCTGGGTCGAACCAATCCACTACAGGTATAACGATAGCAAAACTCTTCAAGTTGTTACCAAACTTGTCATTAATCTGTCATCTTCTCTACTTAATCATAAAATTCTATGGATTTTCTTTCAAAGTTCAATTAATATTATATATGTTCAGGATATAACATCTTCCTCCCATTTGATTAAATCTTTCTTTCATGCTCCCATATAATTGACTTCCTTTGATGCATACTTCAAATTACTTCCTTCTTGTCTTTGTGCTTTGCCACGTACTTCCAAATATTCCATTTGTTAGTGAAGCTTAGATAGATATTGTCTTGATCTGCAACATTTGTTAGATGACTATGACAGAACATAAGGAAAAGTGTATAGAAAAAATAACAACAGTAATAATTAAAGAAAGTAGATATAGAATACTTATCCTTTTGAGGAGAGTAAGCTCCATGTTAATCTTGGAACTTTTCATCAATCCTTGTCCTCACATTAGAATGATGCCATTCCTGTCATTAAAAATTGCAAAACTCTACAAACACACTAGAGGGTTAGTTGTAAAGCCCTAGTTTCTTCAAGGTCTGCCATGTTAGGAATTTCAAACGCTAGAAATGATTTCTTGAGATGAATATAATTTCATTTATTGATCACAAAAACCTAGACTTCAAGAAAACAATCTAAATGCTAATATATCAGTTCTCTAATATACTTGTGTAGACAATTATTACTATCTTTCAAAAGATCATTGCCATGATCTAGAAAACTTAACATTATAAGAAATTGACATAGGTCATGGAATGCACAAAAATTATATGTACCTTTTCAACCTTACTTGTTCAACAAAGATCTGATCCTTTTGCAACAAAGATTGTTACCTTATTTCAACAAATGTGCTACACATATTTGTTTATCCAACTAGAGTATGAACCATATAAATTTCTATGAGCTGGTCGGATTTATTGATATAGTAGTATCTTCTTTTATATAATTGCAAGGAGGCAACATAAGTGCTTCTCTTCATAACACTTCACATAACTTGTCACATCTCTTTCACAAAGTTCTCAACTTCTATTGATGAGTTTTGTCCCTTTCATAGACTATATACTTTATTATTTTGATATTCAAAGATTCCACATAGTTATGAGATAATCAAGCTAATTTTGATTCCTTTCACTTCAGATCACAATGCATACTTCTATCCTTCGTTTCTTAGGTGTATAATATTAGAATATAATCATATTGCCACAAATTTTTTTAGATGGCATCACAATTGTCAAAGTAAGATTGATCATAGGTTTAGGCAATTATTTCTATCTTGATCTTGGTATAAATGAAAATGGATTGTCAAAGGTTCGGATGTTGGTCTCTTAACTTACATAGTGATATTGTCTTGATTTATATTACAGAAGAACTAGGGTCCTGAAAATTCCTTCCAAATTTTTTCATTATCTTACAATCTATAACTCTCCTTTTTCCTTATTTCATTATATTTATCACATGTATAGAAGGATATATTACAGGCTCACATCACAAAGAGATTGTCATCACAGAGAGACTATCATAATTCTGCATCACACATAGATACTATCACAAATCTGTAGCTCATATTTGGAGAAGTATGTGCCTTAGGAACTTGAATCATAGAGGTATCATAAATTTTCTTTTATATGCCTCAGATTTCATGTCACAAACTTCAACCTTCTTAGCAAACATTGATAGATGACTTATAATAGGTCTTGATTACAGACTTCACTCTTCAAGATTTTGGTCTTTGTACATTTGTCCACAAAACTTGGATAGGTGATTCAGATTTTGGTCAAGTCACCAGAGAAATCGAATTTGTGTCTTAGATTTACAATGGACTTGAAATGATGTCACAGAATTTAGCATAGTACTTCATTCTAGGTGCCATAGATAAATGTTGCCATAGTGACTTCGGATATTGGATAGTTGTTTTGTTGCTTGGTGTCATAAATATACCTTTCATTCTTGGCCATAGGGAGTTGAAACATTGTTCTCATGCTTTGCACTTCTGTTGCATGCCTCAGGAATTCCATAGTAGTATAGAGAATAGATAATAAATAATAATCATAATAATAGAAATATAATAATAAATAAAAGTAAATTAACTAATGGTTAGTTAGTTAATAATGAAAAGGCATGTCTTAGAGACATGCCTATTTGTGAAAGGGTACTTACCTGGCTATATATGCAAGACCGTCATTCACATTCTTATTCACAAATTTTAATATATAATATGTGTATCCTCATGGATATCTTTATATTCCAAGTCTTTTGGATTAATTAATCTATAGAAGGAACTTTGTTCGCTTCATTATCCTAGAAAATTTGGCGTATATTCTAATATTTGTATGCCCATTCGAACGCCATCAAACTATACAACTGCCAGAATGATTATAATAACCATATTCTGAAAAAAGGGATGCATTTGTGTGTCAATAAGATTTTGGCAATACTATCGTGATAAGTGTAGCATTGCATAAAAACATTAAGAAATGTTATAAACCAATCCTAATGACTAATTGGGTCCACCATACACTAAAACTAATTTATTTAATCTAAAAATAAAGTAGTAGCATGATTTATTACAAGTTGTGCTGATGACAGTAGTAATAAGGAAATGATGGCCAGGGGGTCGGTCATTCATTTGGAACAAAAACTATATGTATATGGAATTGGAAAGTGACTAGAAGATACAAATGGATGGCCATTTATTATAGCTACACATGAGTTTGAGAGAATTTTAAATAATTTGTTTATAAGATGATGAGTTTGGCAGGACAATTATGGGTCTTACAAAATTGTAAAGAGATTTTTGGTGGTGAAAGTAGGGATGAAATAAAACTAGTCAAGGATCAGGTGGATTATTTTGATGAAATCACAGGGAAACTATATGCATTACTAGGTTCAAAGAAAGGAACAAAAAAATTGGAGGAAGAAGTATGATTTTTTATCATTTACACAAGAAAGAGGTGAAGAATATGAAAAAAATAACTTAGATAGTAACCAACAAACTATAGGGAAACAAATGGTTCGAGGATAATTATGTATGAAGGAGAATATCGACCACATATATGTGATAGATAGAAATGGAGGACGACAAGTGGTGCTGACAATCATTTTTACGACTAGAAATGAACTTTTACATGAGAAGGAAGAAGTTATTTTCATTAATGTGATCATTCTATGTGCTAGTGGATAGAGCGACATGGTATCTAGCGTTGGAAGCAATCACCCTTCCAAAAAAAAGTTAAAATAATGGAAAAACATAATGAAGCAATTAACAAAGGATATAGAGGGTGAAGCAATGACAACATCCCTAATGAAGTTTTATGAAAAAATGAAGCAAAACTACATGATAGGAGTATAAACCAAAAAAATAGACTTAAATTATGAATTAGAACTTAGAAGCATTATTTGTATATTTAAGGAAGTTTCCTAGGTGGAAATATAGATTATTGGAGCAGAAGAAGAAAAACAACATGCATATAGATGATAAAGTGTAGCAATAGCATGACGTGGTAGATGGAAAACATGAAAAAAAAGTATGAGATCTAGCAAAGGCATGACAACAAGTTAAAGAAATCATGGATGGGATTCGATGAGATTTTTGTACATTAGGACTTTGATGCAGGAGCTTCTAGTCAAACATGTCATTGTCCTCAAATAAGTCTTAGGATTTACCAAAGGGAGCAAGTTCCCTTAATTGGAATTGTATTTAATTTGTGAACTTCTAAAAGGAAAAGGTTTATTTATAAAGAAATGGATTTATCGCTATAATTAATATGTAATTGGCTTATTCAAGTGTATGGGTAGATAAGATTGGGATGACTAGGATTTTCCTTTAATATTGGAAGATTTGATCCTATCACTAGGATTTGAATTGATTTTTTATTTGTTTGTATGAATACAACTCTCAAGGTATGGTTTAGGCACACGAAAGGACACCAAGACTATATAGTTGTTGAAAAGGAGTAAATAGAGTGTGTGAAAAAAATATAAGTAATGGAGGTTTCGTGGTTTTAATTATAAGTTATTTGTTGCACACTCCATTCAGTGTTATTCTCATTCTCTCTAGCTAAGTTTCTAGTTGAATGCGTGTTTGAAGATTATTGATAAAATATGTATATAATTTTCTATTAATGTTTGCATAAACTTGAATACTTTATTGAAATCAAGGGTTATAGGTTTTCTAGACCAACACCAGATCTGAGTCTGGGGTTATTATTGAAGAGAGAGAGAGAGAGAGAGAGAGAGAGAGAGTTTTTCCAATATTCTATTCAATTATGATTCATTATTATTAATAGACATGAATGAAACTCTTGATATGTGGCTTAAGATCATTTCAACCAAGCTATCTATTGTATAGATTCATCATTTGTGTGAAAATATGAATTGAACATTAAATTTCCAAAATGTAGACTTGTAAAGAACTTAGTTTACCCATTCCAAGTTAAGGTCAAATTTTATGCTATTAGAGTTTAAACGTATTAAAAACACATAAAGAAGCAAATTACACTAAATTTGAAGAACCAAATATGCAAGCATTGTGATCATAGAGTATAGGAACATTTAAGAGTGAAAGAATATTTTTGGATTAATACAACTCCAATTTCATAGATGGTCTAAGCATACAAAGTAGAGGATAGATGCAACACCCTTTGGGAATTGGTCAAAGAAAATAAATTCAACAACTTAAACCCCAAGAGTGGAATTCACATACCTATATTCTAGGCACTTACTTTCATGGGAGTGTGCTTAGTAGGTCGCTTTCGCAGGGAAATTCGCTTGACATGTAGATTTCGTGGGGCTCAAAAGATCATTTTCGTGGACCACTTTTGTTATGGCAGAATTGGTAGCACGAATTTCATCTTTTTTATTTATACCATCCAAAATTTTGGCCGAGCATTTTAATTAGATTCTATACTCTCGGCCTAAAGTTTTAAATGGAATCTAAACTCTCGACTGAGAGGTTTAAAAAGAATCTAAACTCTCAGACAAGAGTTAAACAAGTTTTCAACTAAGAAGTTTGGTATAAAAAAAATTCTCAGGAGATTTTAACCTCGACATTAACCCCAGTAAACTCTTGACCGAAACATTTAAGAGTTCTCGGTTGAGAAACTCATAAACTCTCAAATGAGAAAATTTATTGCATTTTTTTCTCGACTGAGAAACTCATAAACACAACGTGATTTATCCCTCCATACCAAAAATTGTTTCCCATTTTCGTGCTTTCACCCATAACCATTATTTTAATAAACATCACAACACATGTTTTTATTTCATGTGAATTATTACCATTGTTTCCTTATATGTACATGGCCTTTTTCAAGCTTCATTAAGAGAATTGAACTCAAATGAATAACTCATTTTCTTATATGGTTATGCAATCCAAGGATGTACCTGGTCATCGCCTTCCTATCAACCTAGTTAATGCCTAATTGAGTGCATTTTCTCCTTTACACTATTTTATATTAATGAAATCCTTATCCTCACTATTACCTGAGATAATTTTATTTAAAATCATGTTCTTCTTTATGTCCAATTCAATATAATCAAGTTATTAATGAGAGTCTTTATCTCTTTCCAATTTTCATTTTCTATTTGCTTAGGGATATTTCTCTTTAGACACAAACTCTCCCACAATAGTAGTGTAGAACTCTCCATCTTTAATTGAGAGAACTACATATTTTCATATATGTAAATCGATAATAACTAAAATAGACTTCCAATTGCCTCAACCTATAACATAGTCAATGTTGGTCTAGCTATCCATATTATTAAGTATTAACATATACTTTTCCCTCAACCTTGAGCATGTTTATGAAAGTATAAGGATCTTCCTCTTGATGAAAATTATATGGGACTATATAGTTCCTCCGTGTCACCTTTAGAAGATTCTTCTTCCTCCTTTTCACTCTGGTTCACCATCACTTAAAACAAATCCTATAAATTTTTTGGAATACCTTCTATCCATGACTTTAGTTTTAGAAATCTTGCTTCACCCTCTTTTATGTCATGATTGTATGCAATTTCAAGTCAATTTGCAACTCAACTATGGGTTAATATAAGAAAAAAAATCTCCTCAATTAATAGACACTCAACTCTAGTTTTCGTTGTACATCTCTCTAAAAAACAAGAACATGCACCAATACCTAATTGACCCCTGTTCTAGTGGGTGAGTGATCCAAGATCTTTTGCTTATAGATGTATTAAATAATTACATGGATAAATTGCAACTTAACCATAAAATTTTAATGTGCACATGAGAGAAGAGGAGAAACACATTAAAAAAACATGAAAGGAATAAAAGAGGATTGATAACAAAGTTCATCCACTTTGGACTAAATCTCTGGGCCCTGCTCAGTGAATGGGGAGGCCTTCACTCATTAAGTCGCATGAGAAAGAAGAAGTACAACCAACATTTACAAAAGGAGTCTTATACCTCTAATATTGAAAATGGCTGAGAAATGGAGATCTCTATTGTTGAAACTAGAATCACCATTGCTTTACTGTCGCCGAGAGGTGCAAAATCAATATAAAGCTTGCCCAATTCTGACACTGGACCAAAACTGGCCCTTTGGAAAATTTTGCTCAGGAAAGGTTCCGCCTCCTCTGTCTCAAAATCCATGCCGCACTTTGCCTACTTGGATGCACTATACAAATGATTTGAAGTATGAGGTTTTTTATGGACTGCCCAACGGAGGTTGTTTGGCGTGTTGGCAAATAAAGGAAAATTGTTGAGGAGGGGTCAGGGGATCAAATCCCACCCCTCCCATTTTATTACATATCCGTTGGGTTGTTATATCGGGTGGCAAGTCTGCTGGAGCAGTGGCCCATCCCCATCCTTTTGCTGGTCATTGGTACATATATATACTATGGAGTGGAGGGGCAGCGGGGTCGACAACCCGCCCCACAACATAATGTTGTGTGGTGGTTCCGGGGGCAGCGGGGTCATGGCCGCCCGCTGATGTAGATGGTTACCAAATTTTATGTGGTAGTCTAAAATTAGACTTATGGTCCACTTAAAAACCAATCAACTACATGTTAATAAGATTATGTACGTGTATTTCCTCCCGAGGGTCCCACTAAGCTGACCAATCACTGTCGGTCTTACTTTGACTTCTTATTCCCTGAGCGCTTCAATATCCACCGTTGATTTGGATTCTTCAGATCCAACAAATATCATGTCATATCATGTGCCAACTAGCTGAATGATCTCCACCATTGACCTGTCCCATTCGATCCAACGATTATCGCACAATCTCACGTGAATTTTTGCATGACCGATATCCGATTGAGAGTGCGCAAGAAAAGTGGTTTTCTTGTGCTATGTGTCACCAGCTTAGGTTAATTGCACAATTTGGAGAAATACCATTTCCCATTTATTTTCCACGCAATATACCACTTACTACATTTTAATTCCGCTCATGTGCTCAATACATAACTTTAATAACCACAGTTTAATAAAGGTTTAGCTAAATCTCGAAATAGAGCCTTAACACTAATTGGCCGTAATTAACAATAAACACATAAATGGAAATAATACCCGATTAGGGTACAAAACGCTGATACGCAGATTTAAGAGAAATTATGCACCATGAATCACACCCAACACCACACTTAATCAATTATTCAATAATATAGAAATTACAGAGACTTGGCCCTCTCGGCTCGATTACAACAATTTGTCTAACCTCTGTTTCCTCGCAAACCCTATCTCTCTCCCTCAATTTCTCGCTTACTCACTATCCTATTCCATTCCCATCTATCTTTACATTTTTTTCCTTTCTTTTATGGATCGAATCCTATCCTAACAACATTGACAACTCAATCCCTATTTTTATCATCTCAACTATTAAATCCCTATTCTCAAGCTTTGATAGACACCTATTATAACAACTTATATCCTATTCTAAAAATAATACAATGATTTAATTATTACAATAATTGAAGTAAAGATCAATTCGAGAGATCCAACCCTCTCTACTAAACTGATTTTACTCAGGTCAATGAAATTCATCTCATGTTAGGCACAGCATGTGAACATACAATCACATTGCTAGCTAAGTCCGGATGCTCCTACATCAGACTCTCAGGGAAGAAAAGAATCATCCATCAGACTTTCAGGGTTTACTCCATACTTTTTCAACTTTGCTACTATCAACCAACTGGCATCCTCTATTGGTTGTCCCCCCCATTTGACTAAAGACTTAAAATAAACCCATCCTCTAGTTCTTTTAGTTACTATTTTCTCCAGAACAACTTCCACCTCTTTCTTAATTGTCTTCGGCATTTGTTCTTCCCAACGCACAGTCTGTTCTTCATCTTCTGCAGGCTCCTTCTATAACTCTGTGATGCAGGAGCATTCAACCCAAGAGAAAATCATTGTAATTAAGTAGACATAGGGGGTCATGCATTTTTAAGAAGTAGAATTCCTAAGTGATGAATACATGTCATATTAGGAATAAATTAGATGTGTGAGATATCTTGTAAATACTCTCAAATAAGAGGGACATGGGTGGGCAATAACGACAAAAGCGTTTAAAGTCAATTAGGACTCTTTAAGCATTCCATGATTTGAGGAACTAAGGAGAGCTTTTAGGAATTAATTGAAGTAGAAGTGGATAGAGAATTTAGGACTCAGTTCAATAGATTTAGGAGTCAAACCAGGATGAGTTCAACAGAACTTGCTGGCATATATGTAAGCCTACGGGCAGAGTCAGAGGGAGAGGCCACGATATTGAACAATAGGCCTGTGCGAGACAGAGAGGTCTCAAATGTAATCTTTTGTTTTGACATATATATACAGAGTTTTATTCCTGACTGTGTCAGAGTGTGTGAATTGAGTGTTTTATGATTGATTATGGTGTCAACTCATAGGTTCTGTAACAGGTTGCAGACAGAGTTCTATATAATGCGCAGAGAGAGAAGAGTGATTTAGAGGAATTGTAAAAGGATCTTAGAATCCAATTGAAGAAGTAGAGAGAAGCTCTAGAGAGGAGTGAAGTTAAGCTCAGAGAAGTTGAGCAGCGGAGGCAAAAAGTGAAACCTTGAAGAAAACCCAAATCACAGAGAATGCTGAGGAAACAACGTAAATTCTAAGTAAAAAGGAATTATGGAGGAATGGAGAATTTATGCACAGGGACCATTAGATCTCAAAGATCAATAGCGCAGGTGGAATCGTAGTGGTTCAGTGGGGTTTTTTAATTTATTTATTGATTAAGTCCCGCAAGCTTAAATCCAATTTACATTGGAAATCGGAGCAAAATACAACACCGAGTCTGAAATCCGAACTTCAAGTTTTATAAACGGAACCCTATACCCTTATCAGGGCCGTGAGTCTCTATCACATCGGTGAAAGGCTGGTTGTTAATGGAACCAGCCATGGGGTGATTTCAATTGTGATGATGCGATAGATCGTGAGCAATCAGATCGAGATTCAGATCAGCGGCCCAGATCTAATTGCTAATCGCATATCGGAGAGGCCAAAGGACTAGCGACAGTGGAATAGCGAAGGGCCGATACGTCGATAGCGATAAAGCCGATCGGAGATGGAGCCAATCGGAAGCTGGGGGAGTAATGTTGTGGAGCAACTAAAGAGTGGACCCGATGATATTATATATGTGGGTGCATAGTGTTAGAGTCGATATCTTCATCCCTCCATCAGTGATCAAATTATCTTGTTGAATTGCATGTTAGGTGTCTCATCCGATCAGTTGCATTTCATTAGGGTCATGGATCATCTGATGGTAGTGGCATATTATACATTTTCCTTCATGTTCTTTACCTGCTGACCCATTTGCATACATCTAGATCATCTACAATCATTTTTTGTCTTTAAGTCTACAAAATCATTTTTAGGATTTTAGGTCTCATTAGGTCTAGGGTTTCATCAATAAGGTCTTGTCAACGGTCAATAACAATCAGTAGGCGCATGAGGAGGTCAAATAAAGTCTCAGCAACAATAATTTCAATAATCACATGCTCAGTGATTGATTTTTCCTCAAAACCCTGTTTTGAGGAAAAACAGAGTTTTTTATGTTTCATGTACAAAATCTCATGTAATTTCATTTTTCTATATGTAATAATTTCAAGAGGTAGCCTTGGTCACCTTGCCAAGCCTCTGCTACTCCAGTTCCTACAAAAGAAACAAAGTGTCAAAGCATTTAGTCCATTAAAGGCAGAAAGCAAAGCAAATTGCCCAAAACAGAGTTTTAAAAAACAAGTGAAAATCAAACATTAGGAAAGTGGGTTTTCTTGAGTTAAAAATTAAAACCATGGGTATATAAAGTGTATTCATATCAAAGAGGTTAATTTGCATGCCAAAAGTGAAGGAGAGAAAGTGCATTTGCATCTTCAAAGCCAAGAGAGCAATTTTGGTATCAAAGGGTGAGAAATTGCAGGTGCGGCGCACTTGGGTCAAGGCGTGGCGCACCTAGCCCATGTGGTGCACACAGAGCCCACTCCATGTTATAATTTTGTATTGGCGCGACGCACTGAGCCAGTGCGGCGCACCTGTGAGGTGGCGTGGCGAACAGGTCTACAACGCCTGAACTGCATCCAAATCTTCTTCTAAGGCTCTCAAATTGCAAAATTCCTCATGGCACAAGTAAGTTGACACTCCAATATGCCTAATGCATGACTTTGATTCAGTCTTCTTGGTGATCAATAGGGAAATATTGAAACCTTGGTTTGTTTCACAATCCATTGAAAAAGTTGTCTAGGGT
Source organism: Pinus tabuliformis (assembly GCA_031772625.1). Lineage (NCBI taxonomy): Eukaryota > Viridiplantae > Streptophyta > Pinopsida > Pinales > Pinaceae > Pinus > Pinus tabuliformis. Next base: position 773,858,559 of record CM062804.1, on the reverse strand, counting down.
TTGCAAAAATTGTCATTGTTTCTGTTTGCTCCCTGCAATCATTTTCACATTCCTCCACTACACTCCCCTCATTTCATATCCTTTACCCCTCTCATTCACACTCATCTATCCCACTATCCCCAAAACCCTAATACCTAATTTCTACTATTCCAAAACCCTAATTTGCATCCCCAAACCATATCACTCCCTAAAAACCACTATATCCAACATAAAATCCTCCCCTCATCAGTCCCACTAATCCATGGAGCTGCAAAACATAAGAGAAAACCGACAAGCTGCCAAGAGGAAGAAAGTTAAGCTATCATCACTTGAACAAGAAATTCAAGCTTATCATGAATCTTGGCTCGAGATGACAAACATGCACTTGCAAAATATGCTGGAGAAGGCCAACAGAGAAAAAAAATTGTTGAGGCACAGGGCCTACCACTACTTGGCGAGAAACAAGGTAAGCAAAGCGAGAATCAAGATTTTGAAGGCCAAGTTGAGGAAAGAATTGAGGAAGAGAAAAGAGCAAGATAGACTCCAGATTTTGGCCGAGGCTTCCTTAGCCCAACACAACACTTAATGAAGGACACTCAGCCCAAATTTCAAGAAATTTAGGAAGCGTTTTGCAAATTTTGAATTTTTGGACTGAAAAACAGGTTTTCCTGCCTGGTGCGCTACGCCACCTGGCACGCGCTTTTGCTAGGGACCTCCTTTTGAGGAAAACTCAACATTTTTGGATTCCATATGGAAATATATGAATTCCCTCACATGGACAAGAAATTTTGACAAGTTTGGAGCTTCCAAAAAGGTCAAAAACACCTCAAAAAAATGACCTTTCTGCTCCTTTTTGGCCACACAGGACGCAGTGTTGGGAGAACTCATTTTTGGAGGGGCAAATGGAGACAAAATTCAGAAATTCCACTTGTTCTGGAAAGTATACAGGTAGACATTTCCAACAAGCCCACTTGGATCAAATTTGGTGCACAGGAAGGCCTCCAAAATCAGCTCCAAAGTAGTGTGGTGCACAGGGACAGGAGCGTGGCACACAGGATGAAATTTTTTCATTTTGGCCAAAAAACTTTGTTTTTCGCCTAGTTTCTTCTCAGTTTGACTTTTATCTTTCCAATAGTCAAACTCATGATGTAATTTGATGTGACTTAATTGGTTGTGATGTAAATATGCTAAATTTTCACTCATAGAGGTAGATTCATCATGAAAAGGTAGTTTGCAACTGAATGAATCAGTTTCATAGGTTTTAGAGGCATGCTATTCCACTGCCTACTTTTCAGTTCTTAGTTTAGATCTTGTTGAAATAGCTCCTAAACTCATGAATTTGACCCCTAAAGCCTAGCATGAGTTGTTTGTTGCCTGTATCTAGTAGTTTTTCAGTCATTGGTAAAGGTTGGACTCTTGTGAATGCTTTAAGCATTATTATACATTCATTTCCGCAGTTTGGCAAAGGAATAGACCAGGGTTTGCAGCACTTTGTGGGATTCTTGTGGAAACTTGATTTGGTATTGTTTTTCCTTCTGTAATGCAAATTTACATGTGTTTGTGTATGCCATCATCTCTCTCTGTTCATATTAACTAAATGGATCAAGGATAAAGGTAGAATTCGTTGATGTTGCAGTGCTCTACCTAGGGTTTGTTAAGTTATTTATGTTTTCGGTAGTTTGAAGAGGATCCCTGAGACTTTCATGCCCTCTCCAGCTCCTCACCAGTCTTAAGACTCTCCATCTCACTTATTTCAAAGTACTAAACCATTTTCCTACCTTGCCCCATAGAGATCTCTGCAAGACTGTGTCCATTCCCCGGACCCAAATCTACCTTTCACATTTGAGCCAACAAACCAACATTAAATTAAATCAAACTCCTCTGAGAATATACCTAGCCTAAAATTAGTCTTATCAGTCATCTCAAGCCTCATTTGCTATATTTTCCTGAGATTGATAAGGAGAGAGACCTCTCCTGACCTGGTAGGGCTAGCTACCAGGTTAAGCGTGGTTTGATGTTACCCTAGATCCTGTCTTTCTTAACCTAAGGTAGATTTAGGCCCTAACACATAGAATTTGAAATCCGCTATACATGTTCGGAGCGGGATTTCAACGTAATTCCATGTATTTACGATAGATGTGTTGCCGAGCCTTTTTAAGTCTTAAGCATATTTAAAAGCTTCTGATAGTCGCATATCGAAGGGGAAGGGTTGATGAGGCATATATGTGGTCTGCCCTTGGAGGAGCCGATTGCGATCAGTGATAAAGGAAAAACCTCGAAAGATGTGTAGAGGCCGTACCGAGGCAGAAAAAGGTGTGTATGCATATGTTTTCCTTTGTAAATGGGTTTTATAAGGAAATAGCGCCGATAGAAGTATTTATGGGTTAAATATATGTGTAACCAAGGTTTTGAAAGGGAAAGGTTATATATGTGAGGTTTAAGGGTTTATAAAGGTTAATGAAGGTTTCTACGGGGTGATAGAGTCCCGATAAGAAGGATATAATGGAAAACTTTAATAAATGGGCAAATGAAGGTTTGAGGATTGATTTAACTCTCGATAGGAGGTTTAAGTGGGGTGATTGGTTCCGATATAAAAGGAACTATTGCTAAAAGAGCCTTAACCATGTATGGTTGAAGATTTGACTCCTTTGTGAGTCAAATACCTGGGACAGATGTATTTATGCATGTTTATGCTTACTGTGGGGATGTGCGGGGGTAACCCTGCATAATTTGGTATCAGAGCCAGGTTGTAATTAAAACCGTTGGGGTTAAACAGAACAGAGAAATTCTATGTGAAAGAATTAAAAGAACAGTTATGTGTTAACGTGTTTATGCAGGCAAGAGGAAGGATCAAATTCTAATCTAACAGAAGAAGGCACGTAGAGGTGATGTGTATCAAAACTTGCAGATGCAAGAGACAGAGGACAATCCATACAAAGTACTGGTGGAATGGTGAAACAAGATTATGCTGAGATCTTGAGGGTGAGGTAATATGTTCTATTTTAAATTGAGAATGTGTGTTTATATACTAATGCACAGGTGACAACAAAAGAAGCTGTGAGAGGAGAACCAAATGTGTTCTTAAAGACAGAGTAAGGAAAACACTCTGATGGAGAAGTGACAGTGAACCTGAAGAATCCAACAAGAGATTGGACAGAGAGGACAACTGAAGCGTTCTCAAGAGAGAGTGAGAGATTGTAGAATCCTAGAAGGAGCAAAGGTGTTGCTCAAGAAGAGGTTCCAGATAGAGGATTGTGCTTACCAAAAGACTGAGTGAGGAGAGCTTAGCGAGGTATGATTGCAACGAGGAGGACTAGCTATTGCAGAGGCTTGTTGGAGATAAGTGAGGAGCTCATGAAGAAAGAGGAGAAGAAGATGACTACTAATAGTCATAGTAGAGGTTTAGAGAGAAGCCACAACAAAATAAAGACGAGGAAAGAGGATGCCAAGGTAAATGGCAAGAGGATGAGTCAAGAGGAAATTGACTAGGAGATTGCAGAGTTAAAAGAACAACTCGATGCATTAAGGAGAATACTTGAGGAAAGCTAGAGACTAGGTTGGGTCTTGAGGAAGAAGCTAGTGGAGTGGCATGAGATGTAGAGAAGGCTACAACAAAAGTAAGTAAGGTGGCTAAAGGAAAAACTCAAGGAAGTTGAGTTGGAAATAGAGGAGTCCATTTGTGAACCAGAACAGGTAGAAACTCTGGGAGAAAGTGAAGACTACACTGAAGATAAAAAATTGAGATCAACTGAAGATCTCATGGACTATTGTGATAGTTCAAAATGGCATGAGGAGATGTTGACTGAAGATGAAGTTGTGACTGAAGATGAAGACTTGAAGGCTAAAACTTCAAGTAAGGCCAAAGGGTCACATGGTTTTAAATTTGACAATTTGTGTATGTTTGCAAGTGAAACAGGTGAAGGACAATTTGCTGATATTATCATAAAGGAGGAAGAAGACAAGTAGAATCTAAATTCTGTTTTGGAATAAGATGAGATAGATAGGTCTCATATACAGTTGGAGAAATATATCAAGCAACCAAATGAAGGGCTTGAAGAGATTGACAAGGAGACCACCGAAGAATTTCTGAGTCATAAAGAGAACTTGGAACAGAAAGGAGATATGATGGTTGAAGCACCCAGTGAGACCACAGGGTCTTATGTTTTTAAAGCTGATAGTTTGTGTATAATGGTATGTATTGCAGGAGAAAAGCAACCTTTTGAAGATATATTTAGAGGAGATGAAGATCTAGAAATAAAAGGTGACAAAGAAAACTTTTCATAAGAGGAGGAATTTGACTGCATACAGAAGGAAAAGTCTATGGATCAGCCTATAGAAGCTATCATGGAGATGAGGAATTGGGATCTTATTTTGATGAAGAATGAAGAAATATTGCCTCAGAAAGGTAATCAAATGAGTTTGATTAATGTAATTGATGAAAAACAAATGCAGGAGAATGTTAATGAAGATGGCAAGACAAGGATAACTCTAGGAGAAGAATTACAGAGGGACAACAAGGAAAAATGTACTAAATAAGAAGGACATCTACTGAAAGATGTTAAGGAAGAAGAAGACTATGCAAAAGACTTAGAAAAGGAAAAAAGGACATCTAATGATTTAACAGTAACAAAGGAAGGTATGGAAATTTGTGTGAAATTTCCAAAGTCTACTCCAATTGAAATTATTGAGTTATATAGAAAATTAGATTTTCAAAGAAGGGAGTTGGAAAAACAAAGAATAGATGTTCAAGAGAGATTGCTGAAAAAGGAAAACAAAAACATTGTCATGAATGACAATCATAAGAAAAAGGAGATGGATATGAAAGTTTAGCAGATTGACACTGCAAAGGAAGGAGTTCACTACGGTGGACAAGAGCAGGAAGACATCATTAGAGTAGATGATGTGGAAGAGAGACTAGTTGACAGTCTCATGAGTTCTTTTGAGAATTCAAATCAGCATACTGATGTGCTGACAGAGGAGAAAGAAACAGTGCAGCAAACTGAATTGTTTCCAAAGGAAGATAAGGCACAGAAGCCTTATGTTTTTTATTTTAACAAGTGTTTTGTGAGTGCAGGTTTTGTTGCAATTGCTGGAGGAGATTTGACACAAGTGAACAGCCAAATAAAGGTGAAAGAAGAAGACTCGGTGGAAGAATTCAATCCATGGAACAAAGATGTTAAATTGCTGGAGAGAGTGTTGGACAATCATGATTCAATCATGAAAGAGGGTAAGGATGATAGGGAGGCAGTCAACATAAGAGTTAGCATAGAAGTCAGCATAGCAAGCAAAGAAAAAGTTGGAGTAAGCAAAGAAAAAGTTGGAGCAAGAGCAAAAGTAGAAGAAAAAGTAAATCAGCAGCTACAAAGTGAAAGAAACCAGCAGCAGTCTAAAGAATTAGTGGACAGCAATAGTAACCTGAAACAAAGAGAAGGAGGCAGAAGTAAGAAGCAGAAAATGGACCAGCCCAAAGATGTGTTGGAAAAATAAATTGAAGAGATGTGGCAGCTGATGATGAAGTAGTTCAAATGGAGGAAAATGGTAGCAACAGGAAGAAAGATCAATCAGAATTTGAACCTAATTGACAAAGAGAATAAAATGGAGTAGAAGACAACAGAAGTACAACAACAGAAAAGGAACAAGACATTTGGGCAGTTACAGAACAAAGTATGGGATCCAGGAAGACAAAGATCTGAAGACACATGATCAAGATATCATGAATATTTTCTACTTTGGGAGTTTGATGCAGGAGCATTCAACCCAAGAGAAAATCATTGTAATTAAGTAGACATAAGGGGTCATGCATTTTTAGGAAGTTGGATTCCTAAGTGATGAATAAATGTAATATTAGGAATAAATTAGATGTGTGAGATATCTTGTAATTACTCTCGAATAAGAGGGACATGAGTGGGCGATAATGACAAAAGAGTCTAAAGTCAATTAGGACTCTTTAAGAATTCCATGATTCGAGGAACTAAGGAGATCTTTTAGGAATTAATTGAAGTAGAAGTGGACAGAGGATTTAGGAGTCAGTTCAATAGATTTAGGAGTCGAACCAGGATGAGTTCAACAGAACTGACTGGCATATATGTAAGCCTATAGGCAGAGTTAGAGAGAGAGGCCACAATATTGAAGAATAGGCCTATGTGAGACAGAGAGGTCTTGAATGTAATTTTTGTTTTTACATATATATACAGAGTTTTATTCCTGACTGTGTCAGAGTGTGTGAATCGAGTGTTTTATGATTGATTATGGTATGAACTCATAGGTTCTGTAATAGGTTGCAAACAGAGTTCTATAGAACACACAGAGAGAGCAAAGTGATTTAGAGGAATTGTAAAAGGATCTTAGAATCCAATTGAAGAAGCAGAGTGAAGCTCTGGGGAGAAGGAGTGAAGTTAAGCTCAAAGAATTTGAGTCGCAGAGGTAGAAAGCGAAACCTTGATGAAAACCCAAATCACACAGAACACTGAGGAAACAATGTAAATTCTAAGTAAAAAGGAATTATGGAGGAATGGAGAATTGATGCACAGGGACCGTTAGATCTCGAAGATCGACAACCTAGGTGGAATTGAAGTGGTTCAGTGGGGTTTTTTCAATTTATGTATTGATTAAGTCCCACAAGCTTAAATCCAATTTACATTGGAAATTGATGCAAAACGCAACACTAGGTCTGAAATCCGGACTTGAAGTTTTATAAACGGAACCCTATACCCTTATCGGGTTCGTAAGTCTCTATCGTATTGGCAGAAGGTTGGTTGTTAACAGAACTGACCGTGGGGTGATTTCAATTGTGATGATGTGATAGATCGTGAGAAGTCAGATCGAGATTCAAATCAACAGCCCAGATTTAATCGCTAATGGCATATCGGAGAGGCCAAAGGACTAGCGACAGTGGAATAGGGAAGGGTCAATACGCCGATAGCGATAAATCCGATCGGCGATCGGAGATTGGGACGATCGGAAGCCGAGAGAGTAATGTTGTGGAGCAACTAAAGAGCGGACTTGACGATATTATATATGCTGGTGCATAGAATTGAAATCCGCTATACCTGTTCGGAGTGGGATTTCAACGTAATTCCATGTATTTACGATAGATGTGTTGCCGAGACTTTTTAATACTTAAGCATATTTAAAAGCTTCCGATAGTCGCATATCGGAGGGGAAGGGGTGATGAGGCATATATTTGGTGTGCCCGTGGAGGAGCCGATTGCAATCAGCAATAAAGGGAAAACCTCGAAAGACGTGAAGAGGCCGTACCGAGGCAAAAAAAGGTGTGTATGTGTATGTTTTCCTTTGTAAATGGGTTTTATAAAGAAATAGCGCTGATAGAAGTATTTATGGGTTAAATATATGTGTAACCAAGGTTTTGAAAGGGAAAGGTTATATATGTAAGTTTTAAGGGTTTATTAAGGTTAAAAAAGGTTTCTATGGGGTGATAGAGTCCTGATAAGAAGGATATAATGGAAAAATTTAATAAATGGGTAATTGAAGGCTTGAGGATTGATTTAACTCGATAGGAGGTTTAAGCGGGGTGATTGGTTCCGATATAAAAGGAACTATTGCTAAAAGGGCCTTAAGCATGTATGGTTGAATATTTGAATCCTTTGTGAGTCAAATACCTGGGACAGATGCATTTATGAATGTTTATGCTTACTGTGGGGATGTGCGGGGTAACCCTGCATCACTCTACCTCTGTCTCCTTGTATGGATATAAATCTGCAACATTGAAGATAGGTGATATTCCAATCCCTTCTGGCAACTCGATTTCATTATCATTGATTAAAAACTTCCTCACAATTCTGCACGGCCCTATCATTTTCATATTTAGTTTATTATAAGTTCCAATAGGAAACCTTTCTTTCCTCAAGTACACCATCACTAGATCTCCCACTTGGAATTCTTTTTCCTTTCACTTCATATTAGCTCTCTATTTATATTTGCCACTACTTTCCTACAATCTGTCTTTGACATTTTCTTGTAGTCTCTACATTTTCTCTGCAAACTCTTCAGCCTTTGCACTTCTTGTCCCCTGTTTACTCAAATTTCTGAGCTCACACACACCTCTTGGATTCATCTCAAAAACAATCTGAAATGGACTCATCATAGTACTTAGATTTGGAGTGTCATTATAGGCAAACTCAGCTTGAGCAAGTTTTAAATCCCACTGCTTAGGATTTTGGTACACTAAACTTCTCAATATGTTTCCCAAGCTTTTGTTTACCACTTCGGTCAGTCCATCTGTTTGAGGGTGATATGTTGAATTGAAACTAAGGTTGGCACCTAGCTTCTTCCAAAGAGTTCTCCAGAAATTCCCAACAAACTTTGTATCCCTATTAGACACAATACTTATATGCAATCCATGTAACCTTACAACTTTTGAAAAACAGATTAGCAATATGTGTTGCATCACTAGTCTTTTTGCATGTAATGAAATGTGCCATTTTTGAAAATATATCTACCACAACATAAATGGAGTCATTTCCTCTTTGGGTTCTAGGTAATCCCAAAACAAAATCCATACTAACTGCATCCCATGGTCGGTTTGGTATTGGTAATGGCTGGTACAATCCTGTATTTTGGCTTCTCCCCTTAGCATACTGACATATCCAACATTTCTCAACAAATTTCTTAACATCAGTTTGCATCCTTGGCCAATAGTAAAAATCATTTACCTGAGCAAAGGTTTTGTCTTGTCCAAAGTGTCCAGATAACCCTCCACTATGTTTCTCCTTAATTATGTTTTCCCTCATAGAACATTTGGGAATGCACCATGTGTTACATTTAAATAGTAAACCTCCTTGGATAAGATAATATAACCACTGGCTTTTATTATGAACTACTGGATTTTTTACAACTGCATAAATATCCTTAAATTCTGCATCATCTTTATACATATCAACCATTTCTTCAAATCCTACAACACCCACTCTTAATTCTTGCACAACGAAATTTGTCGTGCTCAAAGCATCAACAACTTTGTTCAACTTACCACTTGTATGTTTGATCACAAAAGTGAAACTCTATAAAAACTCCATCCACTTGGCATGCTTTTGATTTAATTTTGGTTGATTGTTTATAAACTACAATGCATGATTGTCAAAGTACAATACAAACTCCTTTGGTAGCAAATAATGTCTCCATTTTTTTAAAGAAGCATAAAATTCTTTGTCATAAGAAGAATATTTCTTCTTAGCTTCATTTATTTTCTCACTAAAGTATGCTAGCGGTCTTTGTTCCTGAGGTAAAACTACTCCAATTGCAACTCCACTAGTATTAGTTTCAACTTGAAAAACTTTTCCAAAATCAGGCAAAGCTAAAACTGGTTTTTCTGTAATTTCCTTCTTTAACAACTTAAAATTTCGGTCTACTGCCTCTGCCCACTTGAATGGCTGATTAGTCTCTTTGATTGTTTCAATAATTGGTGCACAAATCTGACTAAAACTTCTGATAAATTTTCTATAAAAACTTACAATACCATGAAAGCTTCTTACCTCAAATACGTTTCTTGGAATAGGCCAGTTCCAAATTAATTGGACTTTCTCTAGATCCATTTTCAGACCTTCTTTAGAAAATACAAATCCTAAATAGATTAATTCTTCTTTCATGAAACTACATTTCTTCAGATTTATCAACAATTTCTCTTTCTATAGAGTTCTTAAAACTAGTTTAAGATGCTCCAAATGCTCTTCTTTGCTTCTACTGAAAACTAGAATATCATCAAGATACACAATGACAAACTTGCCTGCATATTCCTTCAGTACTTCATTCATCAAACTCATGAATGTGCTAGGTGCATTAGTGAGTCCAAAAGGCATCACTAACCACTCATACATCCCACTATTTGTTTTAAATGCAGACTTCCATTCATCTCCTTCTCTAATCCTTATTTGATGGTATCCACTCTTCAAATCTATCTTAGTAAAATAACTTGACCCACTTAAACAGTCCATCAAATCATCCATGCGTGGTAAAGGAAATTGATACTTGATTGTGATTTTGTTGATGACTCTGGAGTCTGTGCACATGTGCCACTCACCTCCTTTCTTTGGACTGAGTACTATTGGTACAACACATGGACTAAGACTCTCTCTGATTAATCCCTTATCCATCAGTTCTTGCACTTGTCTCCCAACTTCTGCGTTTTCCTGAGGAGTCAATCTGTATGCTGCTTTGTTTGGAAAACTTTCTCCAGGTATCATGTCAATGTGATGACTAATACTCCTGATTGGTGGCAATGCATTTGGCAACTCATCCGCAATAATATCAGCAAAATCATTCAACAGAGTTTTGATTTCTTCAAGTAAATCATCCAAGTTTCTAGAAGTCAAAATTCCCTTAGGTCTTCCTATGACAGCAAAATACATTTCTTCACCTTTTCCAACTTCTTGCAACAACTCCTTTCCACTCATCAGCATAACACTATTTCTAGTTGTTCCTTTCTCTGCTTCATCCTTTAATGGTAGCAATGTATGCTTCACTCCATCCTTCTCTAAAGTATAGGTGTTTCTTCTCCCATCATGTATAGCTTTCCGATCAAACTACTAAGGTCTTCCCAGCAATACATGGCATACATCCATTGGCATTACATCAGATAATACCACATCCTTGTAAGTACCAATATGGATTTATACTTTGCATTGTTTTGTTACAAGCTGATGTCCTTTTTGCAGCCATGATACTTTGTAAGGAGTAGGGTGTACTATTTTCACTAATCCTAACTTGTCCACCATTTATGTAGAAACAAGGTTATTAGTACTTCCACTATCAATTATCACTTTAGAGCATTTTCATTTGGACTTGCATGTGGTTCTGAATAAACTCTTTCTCTGAGTTGGTTCTCCTGTCTCTTTATCTTCTTTAAGCAATACTCTTTTCAATAACAAGGATTCTCCTACTTTAGGTGATTCTTCCTTATTTTCAATTTGAGGTTTTTCTTCCTTTTCCTCAGCCACATTCACATTCCGCTCATTTGTTGCTTTATTATGAGGACAGTCCCATGATCGATGTCCCCATTCTCCACATGTATGACACCAAATTTCTCTTCCTCGGCCTCTTCCTCTGGGTGCAAATATTCCTCTACTAAAGTCTCCTCTCTGTGGTGGTCTACTACTTGAACCTCTTGCTTCACCCTGAGGGCACTAAAATCTTGATCTGGTAGTTCCTCTACCTCTGGCAGAACTTTTCCCTCTATTCCTCTGATTTTGTTTTCTCAACATCTTCTCCTCTTCTTTCAAAGTTGCTTCATAGGCATCTTCAATTGTCTTCAGACTTAGCAAGCTGATTTCATCCCGTATGTCATACTTCAAGCCATTGATGTATTTGGCTACCTTTTCTACGTCATCCTCTGCATGTCCTGCTCTAATGCTTAGCTAATAAAATTCTTCTGTATATTCTTTGACGATCATTCCTTTTTGTCTTAGATTTTACAATTGTCTTAAAAGATTTAATTGATAATCTTTTGGCATAAATTTAGCTTTCAATCTACTCACCATTTTATCCCATTATTTGATCTTGGGCTTTCCCTTTCTTGCCATGGATGTTTGTAGTTCATCCCACTAGATAGTTGCATGACCCTTCAATTTGGTAACTGCAAATTTCACATTCTTTTTGTCATCAACCTCCTCATAGTCGAAATACTTGTCCAATGAACTGATCTTGTCCATCAACTCTTCTACATTGATATTCCCATCATACAAAGGTATTTCCACCTTTCGTCTTCCACTTACTTTATCCAATATCTTAAGAACTTTGGCAGCTTCACTTTCATCCTCTTCTTCTTCCTCAAAATATTCCTCTGCAGCACTGGCATCTCCTTCATCAGGTGCTCTCCTTTGAGCAGTTTCCATTGTCTCCATCCTTGTGTGCAAGTTTCAAATCTCTTCTAGCAAAACTATATTTGCTATAGGTCTCCCTCGACCTATGCCAGCTCCTCTCCTAGGAGGCATGTTTATTGTAGTAGACTTAATCCTTGGGCTCCGATACCAAATGATGTGGATGGTTACCAAATTTGATGTGGTAGTCTAAAATTAAACTAATGGTCCACTTAAAAACCAATTAGCTGCGTGTTAATAAGATTATGTACGTGTATTTCCTTCCGAGGGTCTCGCTAAGCTGACCAATCAGCGTCGGTCTTACTTTGACTTCTTATTCCCAAAGTGCTTCAATCTCCACCGTTGATCTGGCTTCTTCAGATCTGACGAATATTGCGTTGTATTGCACCCCAACTAGTTGAACGATCTCCACCGTTGATCTGTCTCGTTCGATCCAACAGTTATTGCACAATCTCGTGTGAATTTTTTCACGATCAATATCAGGTTGAGAGCTCACGAGAAAAGTGGTTTTCCCATGCTACGTGTCACCAGCTTAGGTTAATCGCGAAATTTGGAGAAATACCATTTCCCATTTATTTTCCACGTGATATACCACTTACTATTTCTTAATTCCGCTCACGTGCTCAATACATAACTTTAAGAACCAAGATTTAATAAAGGCTTAGCTAAATCTCGAAATAGAGCCTTAACGCTAATTGACCGTAATTAGCAATAAACACATAAGTGGAAATAATACCCGATTAGGGTACAAAACACCGATATGTATATTTAAGAGAAATTTTGCACCAGGAATCACGCACAACACCACACTTAATCAATTATTCAATAATATAGAAATTACAAAGACTTGGCCCTCTTGGCTTGATTACAACAATTTGTCTGACCTCTATTTCCTCGCAAACCCTATCTCTCTCTCTAAATTTCTCGCTTACTCACTCTCATATTCCATTCCCATCTTTCATTACATTTTTTTCCTTTCTTTTATGGATTGAATCCTATCCTAACAACATTGACAACTCAATCCCTATTTTTATCAGCTCAACTATTAAATCCCTATTCTCAAGCTCTGATACACACCTATTCTAACAAATTATCTCCTATTCTAAAAGTAATACAATGATTTAATTATTACAATAATTGAAGTAAAGATCAATTCAAGAGATCCAACCCTTTCTACTAAACTGATTTTACTCAGGTCAATGAAATTCATCTCACGTTAGCCACAACATGTGAACATACAATCACATTGTTGGCTAAGTCCGAATGCTCCTGCATCACCCACCCCATTAATATATAGTTTTGTTTGTAATGGTTTCGACGGTGATGGGGTCATGGCCGCCCACCCCATTTTGTATTTTTTTTATTTTTTAAAATAATATATGGTTCCACGGGGGTGGCGGGGGTTATGGCCTACCACCCCATTTGAAAAATTTCTCGAACCTTAGAGAATATTAGGAAAATTAACGGACCCAGAATTTCGGCTGGAAAACTGACTGGATTCCTTGCCGGATACTTGCCAAATTGCGCCCTCTTTAACCCTACCACATGGGTAAGTCAACCTCGAACTTTGACTGCTTCTATCTTCTTCATACAGACTCGGATTGGAGTGTCGTTCACAACATTGGAATCAGGGCAACGAGCACTTCGATCTGATGTCAAGTTAATCGACTTTCTGCCACTTTGAATTTTAAGCCTTTTTCATGCCACTGGTGTCTGGAGATCCACCTAGATCAATCCTCCCCATTGAGAGCTTTTGGACCACCAAAAGCATTAACACTATTCAAAATACGACATGTGTCCTTGCTAAACCATACTTTCAATCATTTGCACACAAAACTAGTACATCTTCTGCACTCACTCATGACTCAACAATCCCTCACTTGCCAAGAGTTTATAGCACACACTCTTTGGTCAAGGATTACACAATAACAATCAATACTTCAACTACTCATAAGAAGGCCTAAAAACATCATTGTTTCATTTTGAAGTGATGGAAACACATCATCACTTTTACATTTACTTGCAACGCATGATTTACAAACTGAGGCCATCCAAACTGCTACTAAAAAAATGTCATTTCCTTAATAAAGCGGACCACCATGAATGTGTTTGACCATTCTCACTGGCTAGCTTCTTTATTGCTATTTTCTAGCTGTGGAGAATTTGGCACGTGCTTTCTTGATGTCCCTCTATTGTAGCGACTACAATAATTTTTCTTTCTCTAAACCTTTCAAGTCCTCTTAAAGCGCTTCCCTTTGGTGTTCCTCTGATAAGGGTTCATGGAGCCCTTACTATCACTGGAATAGGAGGAGGAAGTCTCGTCATCCATTATTGACTGATCACTAACTACTTTGGAGCTTTCCCCAACGTCCTTCTTGACATAACCGAGTCCTGCATGATGAGGCATTTCCTCTACTTTGATGGGGTTCATGATGCCCTGGCCATTAATGCTGAGGCCCTTTCCCTGATAGCCCATATTCTTCAACAGCTTGGACTCGATACTTGTAGTATATTTTTCAAAAGTAGCGAAATCATCATCAGGAAAAGTACATGGAATCGAAGAAATATTTTTTACCTTAAGGGGGTTAGGAAGCAATCTTCCCAAGGCCCCATTCTTAGCTTGCAACTGGCGTAGCAACCTCTGTTTCTCCTCCTCTTCTTCCCGTAGGAGCCTCCTTAACTTAGCATTTTATGCTTGAAGGTTTTGGTTGGTCTCCTTAAGTTCCTGGAGCCCTACCACATTGGGTGCCCTTTCCATCTTTGGTACAATATCTATTGAAATTTTTGCTTCATCACCTGAATCAGAACCCAGATCAATGGGTCCGTTTGTTGCTATTCCAAGAGCTGCAATCCTCCTTTTGTCATTGGAATCTGATCCCAAGTCAATGGGTCTACTTCGTGCAAAACTCGTAGCCGTGACCTTCTTGTCTTCTTCTGACTTAGATGTTTGATCTTGTTGCATGGTGGCAGTGGTTTTCTACTTCTCCTTTCTGTCATTTCTCTTAGGTCTCAACTCACAGTGAAGTTTCCAAAAATTCTCTTCATCGTGTCCCCCTTTCTCACAATGTGTACAAGAGGGTTTTGTCCCTCTCTTCTTAGTTGTTGTGGCTCTTTTATGGTGGTCATTTTGCGTGTGCATCCCACTGCTTTGAAGATGCATGGATTTCACACTAGCCTCATCGATAGTAGTAGGTTCAAATAATAATAATGAATGCCTTATGTAACTATGTAAAGAATCGATATACTTAGTTACAATCTTTGGTGAATCTAAGGAAATGCTTAAATTCAATGCTTGTCTTCTAAAGTCTTCAGTAAAGTTTTGCACATTTTAACCTTTGCTTTGCCTTAGGTGTTGCCATTTTATTAATGCCTTCTGCCTATAGCCCAAAGGGTAAAATTGTTTTTCAATGCAGACACAAAATTTGACCATGAGGAGAGAAGGTTACCCAGATTCGTGTTGCCCTGCAATTTTCTCTCCCACCAAACGAGAGCAATGCCACTCAGTCGAAGGGATGCCAACTAGATCTTTGCCTCGTCCTCTTCGATCTGTTGAATTCTGTAGTAGACTTCAATATGCCTAATCCAATTTTTAAGCTTTTCGGCGTTACTTTCACCATTATACATGGGAAGATCAAATTTGGCATCTAATTTAAGGAAAGGTTTCTTAGATGCATTTCTTGATCCAAGATATTTTGCTTATAGATGTATTAAATAATTACATGGATAAATTGCAACTTAACCATAAAATTTTAATGTGCACACGAGAGAAGATGAGAAACACATAAAAAAACATGAAAATAAGACAAGAGGCTTGATAACAGAGTTCGTCCACTTTGGACTATGTCTCTGGGCCCTGCTTGGTCAATGGGGAGGCCTTCATTCATTAAGTGGCATGAGGAAGAAGAAGTACAATCAACATTTACAAAAGGAGTTGTATACCTCCAATATGGAAAATGGCTGAGAAATGGAGAGATTTGTTGCTGAAACTAGCATCACTATTGAGTTCCTGTCACCGAGAGGTGAAAAATTGATATAAAACTTGCCCAATTCTAACACTGGACCAAAACTACCCCTCTAGAAAATTTTGCTCACGCAAGGTTCCCCCCACCATAGGCTTCCTCAAGGTTCTGCCTCCTTTGTCTCGAAATCTGTGCCACACTTTGCCTACTCGGACGCACTATACAAATGAGTTTTAAGTATGAGGTTTTCGGCGGACTATCAAACAGAGGTTGTTTGGCGCATTGACAAATAAAGGAAAATCGTTGAGGAGGGGTCGGGGATCAAATCCCGCCCCTCCCATTTTATTACATATCTGTTGGGTTGTTATACCAAGCAGCGGGTCTGCCAAAACAGTGGCTTGTCCCCATCCTTCCGTCGGTCATTGGTACATATATATATATATATATATATATATATATATATATATATATAGTGTGTGTGTGTGTGTGTGTGTGTGTGTGTGTGTGTGGAGTGGAGGGGCGGCGGTGTTGACAGCCCACCCCCCAACACAATGTTGTGTAGTGGTTCTGGGGGTGGCGGGGTCATGGTCGCCCGCCCCATTAATATATAGTTTTGGTTGTAACAGTTCTGGGGGCAACGAGGTCATGGACGCCCACCCCATTTTTGTATCTTTTTTAAACTTTTAAACTAATATATGGTTCCACCGAGGGTGGCAGGGGTTATGGCCTGCCGCACCATTTGAAAAATTTCTCGAACCTTAGAGAATATTAGGCAAATTAACAGACCTAGAATTTCGCCCAGAAAACTGACCGGATTCCAATGTCAGATTCTTGGCAAATTGTGCTCTCCTTAAGCCTGCCACATGGGTAAGTCAACCCCGAACTTTGACTGCTTCTATCTTCTTCATACGGACTCAGATTGGAGTGTCATTCACACTGTTGGAATCAGGGTGATGAGCACTTCGATCCGATGTCAAGTTAATCGACTTTTTGCCACTTTGAATTTTGAGTCTTTTTTCATGCCATTGGTGTCTGGAGATCCACTTGGATCAACGAGACAATATATATATATATATATATATATATATATATATATATATATATATATATATATATATATATATATATATATATAATTTCGAAATTGAATGATTTCACTATACCTATAACCATTATGATTACATTTATCTCTTAATTAAATAAATTATAGCTAATAAAGATAAGAAAAATACACAACATATCATTCATCACGTTAGTACACAAATATTTTTTACTAGATAACTTTTTTGGGAAGAAACTCCATATCAATTTAAAAATGAATTTGTTCATCAACACAAAAATCTCATATCTACATATTGACACCACCTTTGTGATTTCAAATAAGAAGGATATGTTTATACTTCATAGAACTCGCGATAATGGAAGTAAAATCCTTCCTTTGACTCATGTCTCTTCTTTTCCATCCTTGAAAACTTTCATTGCGATATTCCCCATCAAATAATTCAAACTAATTAATGTCCAAAATCTCAATCATTAAAATCAACACTTCTTGTAATTTTCCTTCAAATAATACTTCACAAAAACTGAGTTATAATCTATTCAATGTCCTTTAAACTATCATTTACCAAACTACTTTCACTTTCATTCTCTCATGACAAAGTTGTTTTTTTTTCAATCATGTCCACTATTACAAAAGCTACACTAAGCCATCATTACTTGGCTTAAACAAAATGGATGGGACTAAGGTAGAAGTTGAGCATATGGTTTACATTCACTATTTTGTATTTCTCAAAATGAGAGATATTGTGGGCAAGGTTTTCCCTAAGTTACTAGATTCTCGAAGAGACTTTAGTAATAGTGAGCCTTCTCTCTTGCTCTACATTGCAAAGTTGCATTAAAGAATTGGCATGGAGGAATTTTTTATTTTCAATAAAGAATTTAATGTTTATAATTTAGTAACAGTGAGTCTTCTCTCTTGGCATTTGGGAATTTTTTTATTTTCAATAAAGAATTTACTGTTTATATGACATTGCATCACTATCTTATGGCGACACTCATGAATATCTAGGTTTCACAATGTTATGGACTCACATATGAACACATCTAAATATGCCATTAAAATTCCAAATGGTCTCATCGCTTCTCTCCCGAATATTCTAACAACATGGATACAATTTCTTGAAGACTTTGAAATGATGGGTAAAGATTTCCTTTCAGATACTAATCCATTAACGTTGATATTTCTAAAATGAGTGTTTGTGTTTTCATGTACGCTCCAAACAAAAATTGTGTCCCCGGGGAGAACTATGTGAGAATTTTTCTAGATGGTGGTGTGTACGATTCCATGGGAAGGCCCCTAAATTTAGATAGTTGAATTTTCTCTAATTTAGGATTTTTGTGTGATTTGTTAGAGGGAGAGGAATCTCTCTTTGTACATTTGTGGTTATTATATATGGTAACTATTATTAGTGTTATATGAATTGATTTATGTGGTTTTTTTGTTTTAGTTTTTTTTTTAATATTTAAATTTAGATTGTGTGTTAAATTTATGATTAAATTATAATTTTTTTTTTTTTTTATTTTTGTAATTTTCAATTAAATTTAGGTAGTATATTAAATTTATGATTAAATCATGAATGTGCTCCAAATGAATTGGTAACAATGATTTTAAGTCATTTTTAACTTTTAGGAAAATTGTTTTATTTATATATATATATATATATATATATATATATATATATATAACTCAAGTTTAATACAAATAAAATTTTCTAATTAAAAATAATATTTTTTAAGTAAATTTAAAACATGTATATGTATACTAGTAAATGATATTTCCAATAAATTTATTGGAAGTGTGTATATATCTAATAAATTTATTAAGGTAAATTAGTATATTTAACAATAACATTAGGAATAATCTATCGAGTTAATCTCTTGGGATATATATTCTTTCCCATGAAAATATTCTCTTGAAAACCTCAAGATACTTTTTGACATTTTATGATTAACAATTGTGTTAAACGTCATTAAATCATAGTTTGTATTCCCAACCCATATGAACTTTATTAAACTTGAACCTGCAATGTCTTAGTAATGACCAATTTGAAATTAGTTGGTTCAAACTAATTAAACTAATTCTCTCTCTCTCTCTATAACTCTTTAACCATCTCCTTAAATAATCCAATAAATTTATATAATATAACACTGTATTTAACTATATCCTTATTTAATCCAATAAATTCATATAATATGATACTATATTTAACTATCTCCTTATTTAATCCAATGAATTTATATAATACAAAACTATATTTCTAATAATGTTTTTAAATACTAAAACTCTAAAAACAAAGAAGTATAAGGTTTGTTTATTAAAATAAATCTTAACTTCTCACCAAATTGTAATATAAAACCCTAAATCTATATCAATTAAGGCTTTATAACTAACATTAACATTATCTAAATGAATTAATCGAAATAGTAAAAAATACCTATAAATCCCTTGCCATGATAACTCTAAGTTTATTTTCATTGATATTCTTTCTATTGAAATATGGATGATATTGTAATCACTCTTAGTATGGTAAGCCCTATAAAATGAAATATGATTTTTTTTATCAGTAACTTATCTTTTCTCGTAAAACCTATAAGGCTTATTAATATAAAGTAATGATGAATTCCTTATTCCTTCATACTCTTATATCAATATTCTCAATTTCCTACAATTTTGTTAAAAAAATGGCTTAATCAATTAAAATTCAATATATTTAAAGCAAGAACTCAAAACAAGGCATGTAATACTCAACAAATTGATAACAAAATTTGCCCATGTGAGTTGTTTCTTTGGATCCACTTCAAAGAAAAGATGCAAACTACACTATTACGCTTATGTACTTCAAATAATGACCTTCAATATGAAAAAAAAATTCAATCACATAAAAGAATTGGATCGAATCTATCCTTCCTTTTCCTTCCAGGAATTCGGTCCATTTATGGTTCCAACCATCCATAGCTGTGTAACCCTATTCCTAATAGATTGACCCCCAAATAACAGATCCAAACTATAAAAAATCCTAAAGAAGCCACAATTGCCGGTTCCTCACCCTGCCAACCATTATTCATTCTAGTATGCAGATAGATTGCGAATATGGTCCAAGTAATTAATGCCCAAGTCTCTTTTGGATCCCAGCTCCAATAAGATCCCCATGCTTCATTGGCCCATATTGCTCCAGAAAGAGTACCTATGGTTGAAAGAGAAAAACCGAGACCAATCGCACGATAACTCCAATGATCTAATTGTTTAATCAATTGACATTTACGATAATTCGTTGATGAAAAATAAACAGTGTATTGCAAATCACTTTTTTGCTTTTCATGTGAATAAAAATTTTCATTGGGAAGAATGGCTCGGGAAAATAAATTGTCCATCGCACCAAAAATAACCTGTCTATTTACTCCGGACATAATCACTAGAAGAGTCGGTCCCAACCTTCAATGGTTTCTTCTTGCAATGAAATGAATTCAGGTTTGTTTATGTTCACTAGATCCCTCTTGCCTATCGATATATTCCAAACAAACTAAATCTAGATTTTTTATAAATCTTCAACTTTTCGAGAGGAATGGTGAGTCGCTTACATTTTTGGGTATTTTATTTTTTATAAGTAAATAATCCCAAAATCATAGTTCTATTAAGTTGGTAATCTCAAATTAAATAAATATGGGGGATAAATTAGCATATTTCTTCAAAGGTTCAACTCTTTTCATTTGTAGATCTCCCTCTTCAATCATATGCATCAACATACTTCAGAGCGGTAAGTGGCTTACATTTGTGGTTATTATGTATACCCCCCTTTTCAATCATATGCATCAACATATTCCTTTTGTTGGCAGCTTTGATTTGCAAATGACAACTTTCTACCAAATGAAATAGCGACTGAAAGTACCCCATAAGTAAAATGGAAAACAAAATGCACCTTGCACCAATGCATTAAATATTTGTATAGATTGACTCTATACACCATTGTATTTAAATGGTGTATATCCTAACTTATAGAATATTGAATACATTATTACAAAATACATATTAATTATTTCTTAAATACTTAACCTAGTTAAACAATGATACAACTAAGTTAATATTCTCACCAATCAAAATGGTTTGAAAAAAATACATTAAACACATTGAAATGTGTGTTAATTATGAAACAAAAATATATATTAAATTTATACATAAATGAGTAATATATACAAAGATAGATAGTTGAGATTAACTACATAAAAATATGTGATTGAAACCTAAAACCATATGTTACATTATTATGTGACATAATATATAAATAAATTCATATATATATAAACCTAATGAATCTCCACCCCTTTTAAATGGGATATGTAAATGGAAACTCTTAAATATTATGTGGTGGCTTGGTCACTCATCTTTTCCAAAGATCTCAAACCATGTGATCCTCTATGATCACACATAAATCCCTCGTGTCAAGAAAATTACCCCTCATAATAACTCATAAATCCCTCGTCTCCGAGAAAAAAAAATCAATGTAGATCACTCTTAAATCTCTCGTCTCCAAGAAAAAAGAAAACAATATAGAGAGTCAGAAAGATCTACAGCCTCATAAAGCCCTTGTTTGTCCTCGAAAGCATTGCACTCATAAATCCCTCGTCTCATGGAAACAAAATTATCAGTATTTGTGTTTGAAACATTTACAAGGCTTAAAAAATCCTGGAATATCAAATAATGAAATTATTGCATTTGATGTGATAATTCATTATTGCATTTGATGTGATAAAATTATATAAAGAAGGGAAAATTTTAGAGGTTAATATAAATGAAGGGGTAATTTTTTTGTTTTTTCTTTTAAAAAATTATTTTTTAATTTTATAATATAAAAATATTTTACATTTAAAATAGTCAAAATTTTATAAATATTATATATAAAAATTATTAATTTTTTTTTTTTTTTTAATTAGTCATTAATATTTTATAATATAAAAATATTTTATATTTAAAATAATCAAAATTTTATAAATATTATATATAAAATTATTAAAAATTTAAATATTTTTAGCATTAAACCTTTTAAAGTTTACCTAAAATAAAACAAAAAAATAAACATTTTAAAATTTACAAAATGCCAAAATCTCTCAACATTAAAATAAATTTCCATCTTTATAATTCTCCTTAAGAAAACATACCCAACCTAAAAAAATAAATACCAAACATGAGAATCCAGGCTCGTGCTATACGATGAGTGGAATGACAAGGACAAGATAGCTAAAGGAGAATAATGTCCATGAAAAAGGTGACGTATCAAAAAGCAATGAAAGACGTGTAACACCTTATGCCTAAAGTCCTTGGACGTCTAGCAAAAATTTATTTAAATATTTCAAATGAAAAATAATTTATTA
Organism: Pinus tabuliformis; assembly: GCA_031772625.1. NCBI lineage: Eukaryota > Viridiplantae > Streptophyta > Pinopsida > Pinales > Pinaceae > Pinus > Pinus tabuliformis. The sequence goes on along the minus strand of CM062804.1, from coordinate 773,836,364 downwards.
GAGATGATATGTAATATTTATATATTACATTTTAAAAATAGATTTAATCATTAAAATAGAAAACTTAAAAATATTAATATGCATGAACACTAATAATAGATATATAAAATATAAATATTTTTTTTTTAATTTATAATTTTAAATATAAGTTTAATAGGTTTGTTTGTTTTTTACACAAAAAATATTAATACACATGAACATTAATAATAGATATTAATATATAAAATATAAAGCAATTTTTTTAATTTATAATTTTAGATAGGGTAATGTAAATATGGTATGTATGTTTTTTGAGAACAATAAAAATTTCAGTATGATTTTGGGTAAAAATTATAGAATTTTTTGAAAATTTAGGTTATATTTGTCAAGATTCTAGATTTTGGGTGCCCTATAGGTTTTTGATGGCGTTGAATCTATTTTCTCCACAGAAAAACAATTCAAACTCTTAGAGTTGGATTTATTAAGAATTTTTGCGAGAAACTTGTCATGTGGCCAAAATTGTGGCCTTGTTAGACAATTTTTTAGGTTGTCAAATCCATTCACAATCTTACTAGAAATTGTATTACCAAATTCCAAAAAAATATTGCCTTTAATTATCATTTTGAATTTGATTTTGTTTCCTTGGTTAAATTTGATAGGTATTTACCCGTATTTCACTTTTTAAATCTTCATTAACTGTCATTTTTCATTTTTAAAATTTGGAGGTCATTAATGACATTTAATTAATTACCTATATATATCCACTTTATTGATTTTTTCATAAAGTAACAAAATTTATATTTTTCTATAAAATAGCAAGTAGTTTTAATAATAACTTTTCATTAATAATGGAGAATTTGATTTTTTACATAGCTAATTATTAAGCCAAGAGGCTTTGCAGCCAACTACAAAAGAGATGTTGTAATTCCTTGGTATGTTATTGAGGAAATCTATTATGGGATGTAAGAGTAGTGTAATCCATTTCTATATATCAATCCAATCAAGCACAACACACCCATTTGATGTAAAATATGTAAGTTTTAATGTTTTCAACTAGTTTAGATTTTCTCTAAGACAATTTTGCTTCCTCAAGCATTCATTTATTTTGATTTGAATTGATATTAATGAATTTTATTTAATGTATGCACTTTGTTCGTGACTATGGAGCTAAATCTATTATGGGATGTAAGAGTAGTGTAATCCATTTCTATATATCAATCCAATCAAGCACAACACACCCATTTGATGTAAAATATGTAAGTTTTAATGTTTTCAAATAGTTTAGATTTTCTGTAAGACAATTTTGCTTCCTCAAGCATTCATTTATTTTGATTTGAATTGATATTAATGAATTTTATTTAATGTATGCACTTTGTTCGTGACTATGAAGCTACCAAGTTGTTCAATGAGAAAGTTGTCTCCAAAGGAGATGAGAGGTCTAAAGAGGAGCACTATAAATTGTACTTGTAAGTTAATATAAATTTATTTATTTATAAAATCACATTTAATCTTTCATGTGCATCTCATAACTTACCCCAAAAAAGACTCTACTCATAATTTAAATTTTAATGGTTTCTTAAGACTGAAAGTATATTTTAAATTCATAGTAAATGAGTTTTAATTTGAATTTGTTTATTTCTAAGTCACATTTATTCATAAAAATTAATGGTAGTGTAAGACTGATAGTATGCTTTAAGGTTATAATAAATAATTGAATAAGATAAAAATGATTATTCAATATAATTAAATAATAATTTTAATTTATTTATTAATATTATTTAATTAATTGAAATAATTAGTCTTTTACGTGGAATTCTATTTTTCTCCTCCTAATGCAGGTAAGATAATTTTCTTGCCTTAAAGAAAAGAAAAAGTGAAGTGAGAATTCACCAAATTAAATCCATATTAAAAAAATAACTTTCTATTATAAAAAATAACCTATTTGATATTTTTAAAGTAATATAAAGCATAAACATTCCTTGACGGGTGTGAGTGCGCAATAATCACACGAGGGAATAGATTGGAGAGGCAATTCGACATACAACAAAATTGATGGGATCGATCACAGGGCCGTGTGTTGATGGTACAAGGGCAGAGAGGCCCAAGTGGCGGAAACCAGGAAGAATCAAGAAGGTGGCTTGGAGCATTTTATACGTCGTTTGGAGTTTGTGTTGGATTTCACTCTGGTGGGTTATGGGAGTTAGGTGCAGAGGGGATGAAGCAGTGGTGTGTGCACATGTACTCCTATTGTGCATGCAAGCTTAAGCTTGTAGATTTGAAGGCATTTTTAGCGACAATGATAGAGGCTTTGTGGTGTTGGTTTACCTCTGGTCTAACACAAGGGAGATTTGGGACCTGGGTACGCATGATAGTCTCGGTGGCTTGGTATCCACTGCAACTCTCGCCTTCCTCAATTATCCTTAGAGCGGTAGGGAGGGGTCTTGTGGAGGACAACCATTGCACTGGTTAGTGTTGCTCTCTTTTGTGTGATCTTTTGTCATGAGGTGGTGGACGACATTGCTTTGTGGCTTTGCATCCTTGGGGTATTGCTGGTATTTGTCACTGGTTAACAACACTTGGGAGTTTGGGGGGTGAATTGAATTGTGAAGGTGATCCGCAGTAGTGGAGAGTAGCATTGAGTGGGAGGAGGCGAGCTAGGGACTCAACGAACTTGGTCTGGTAGTGGGTGACAGTAGCTGCATTGAGGCAAGCGAGCTTGATGATTCTAGTTAGAGTCGGAAGGAGGGTGCAGTGGGTGAGCATGGAATGACGCACAACGGCGCAGACTAGGCTTGGTAGAGCTGTAATGTAGCGGTAATAGGGTAGGTCGAGACGTGGAGCTGGACACTAGGGCTAGTTGGGGGGAAGGGCTGAGCGAGGGGTTGACCGCGAGGAGGAGGGTGTCGTGATGGAAGAAGAGGTGGTAGAGGAGTTGCCCCAGTGCTCTGGCCGTGTCGAACAACTGCCAACATTGCAGACCATTGTGGAGTAGCTATGGGGCATCCAAAACAACCTAGACATTCTTCGAGAACATCGATATGAAGAACAAAATGAGGTAGTTGCATATATCAATGATTTACAGTGTTCGGAAGAAGAAATTATGGATCGCCTACCCTCTGTTCTTCACAACGAACGCCGAGTTGATGAACGTTTGGATGAGATAGAGGCCAGATTGGCACACATAGATTTTCATGTCCATGAGGGCCACGCGCTGTTGGCGGTCCAGTGTCCCATCCCAAGGCAAAATCCTCCTATCTAGTTGTGATAAGAGTTCGTAGTTTTTTGGTTCTGACAATTTTTTGGGCATTAGAACCGGTTTACTTTATGGTGTTTTGTAGAATCCACTTTTTGTTTTCAAGGTAATGTATAACTTTCTCGACCAAAAAAATATAAAATATAGACCTATATTTTATGATCAAAGTCATAATTAAAAAATTATGAAAACAAAACACAAAATTTATACTACCAAAAAAATTATTTTTATACTCGCAAAATATAGAATACATGATATTAAAAAAAGGCAAAAATAAAAATCAAACGTAATCTGAAAGCAATTTTAAAAGGAAACAGTCGTAACAAAATTGCACTAGAAGCTTTTTGGTCCGAGAGAGGAATGTAATGGAGGCAATGTACAGATGACTTGCGTGGTTGCAACTCAACTTAAAATCCAAGTTATGATTCTGATTCTAAAATGGGAAGGCAAATAAAGGAGAGCATACCATGTTCAGGAAGGGACAGTAACCATTAATCTTTTCGCTTTATATGGTGACGTGGGGCTTATAGGTGATTGTATGAAATCTCAGACCACAAGCAACAGCATGGTATATTTTCCATTCTTCGATGCTTCACGCCACATTATTCTATTCCTTAACTCTCCAGTGCGCACTTTCGTTATCCGTCGAATAGTCTGCGACAATAGCATGACCATGCCCACGCAATCCATAAGAGGCGGCTCCTTCGGTTTCTGCAGAGGCATATAAATATACATAAAGAGACCAGTAACGAAGCAAGCCATCTATGTGCTAAATTGGTTTGGTTTTGTAGAGAAGCAGCATTTATATTTTTTCCACACTAATAATCCATTCTGTAGTTTGTTAAGAGAGGAGATTAAGGGACGGAATGGATTCTGAGTTTGAGCCAGATCTACGCACGGAGGAGACCCCTGAAGCTCGCATCGTCATCGTTGATCTCAAAGGTGATTTCCATGAATATGAACAGTTATACCTTTCCTTTCCCTTTTATGAAATCTGCAATGCGTTGCGGCCTCTGTATTTGTACGGTACTTTTAGGGATACTTATTCCGCGATTTAGCTGTGCAGGTTTTGGTTTCAGAAGAGAAGATCTGAGAGTGCAGATTAATAGCCAGGGAAATCTCATCATGAGTGGAGAACGTCGCGGGAAGGAAATCGAGGAAATACCAAAGGTGGGAGGCCGATTACAGAAAATGCAGATCAGACAGGGACATAGATTCAGAAAGGTTATTGACGTCGCAGAGAATTTGAATTTCGAAGGCATCACTGCCAAGTTTAAGGGTGAAGCGTTGCGTGTCTACCTGCCTCTTGTTCATATTCTCGACCTGCAGAATCAGGCACCATCTACACACCAGGGTCATGGCAGTAGAGAACCACATGTGGCCGATCAGTCTGTAAAGTCAAATGACGAGGGGTCGAATCCCGTAGAGCAAGAAGACTCGATTCAGGAGCCAGAGGTAAGTCGAAATCAATATAAAGCCAAGGCCAGTGCAGCTGCGCAAGAATCAACGGAATTGCAGGAAGAGAAAGAACCGGAATTGCTGAAAGAGAGAGAACCAAAATTGCCGGAAGGCTTGGTTTCGGCAGCATTTGCAGAGCCAGGTACTCCGCACCAATCTGAAGCCACCCAATCGAAATCTAAGGAAGAAAAAGAAGATGAAGACGAAGGACAGACGTCAGGAGAAACGCCGGAAAGCAGAGATCCTACACCGGAAAATAATCTAGAGTCTTCTGTAGATGACGGAAAACCGGAAGAAAAAAATCAGCTTGTGCATAATGAAGATGGGGATGGTATTTGAGATGTGATTATTCGACACGTACAGGACAATGGAAGCTGCTTGAAATAAAGTAGGCTTATTTTGACATACTTGGCAATGGATTCCGATGCTTTCAGATTTCTGCTTTAGGTTTTGTCATAAGCTCTGTTTTAACTTTTTATTAAGGAAGTGGAAATGGAATGGGACCGGTAGTTTTGATTTTTAGGTTAAAGGTGTTTTATGATTGTCCTTTGCTCTCTTTTTAATCAACATCTTAAGTTTCTCTACTATGTATTCAATGATTTTTAAAAAAAAAATTGTTTCCCAAATACATGGATTTTTAGTTTTTTAAAACATATTATTTTTCAAATTTTAAAGTTATTCAAAAAGCTTTATAGAATTGATGATTTTATTTTATTTTTTAAAATGGGCAGAGTATTTTAATATATTTATTAATTTAAATTTATTTTAAATAATAGTATATGAATATAGAGATAACCTATTTTTTTTAATGTATAATTTATTAATCATTTAATTTTATTTGATTTATTAATATTTTATGTTAAAACAATATATTAGTAAACTGATTATTTTAGATGTTTAATAATTTAAGTTTAAAATAAATTTAATTTGATATTCATTTCTCATTTTGTTTTAAAGATGAACCATATTAATTGGTTCGAAACAAGTTTATTGTTTTAATTTTTTTAATAACTTTATTTGCATAGGAAATATGTATTTTTTAATTTAATTTAATTGTCTTATTCAAAATAAAAATATTATATTTTTTCTTTTTACTATAAAGTTATGTTCATTGCAATTTAATTTAATTTTGTACTATTCAAAATAAAAATATAATATTTTTTCTTTTTACTATAAAGTTATTTTCATTGGGTTAGAAACGCTCTACAACCCAATATAGGATAGATGTGTATAGATGTGTAGATGTTTGATTAAACATTTTTTAAATTCTTTTTTGTTTTTGTTAATAAAATTGCGAACAATTTTTTTAGATAAGAAAAAAACTTAATATATATATTGCATTAAAATATATAACATATAAAGAGTGGTTATAATTAAGATCCATTTTACCATATAGATTACAATAATGATTTCGTAACCATTTAATACTCCCAATATAACAATATTCTTAGCCATGAATATTCATCCTATTTTACCGTGGATATTATTATCTTGCCATGGGTTTATCAATATCACATGTCCAAAATCTATAACCCATTTCAAAATCAAAATATTTTATTTTAATTTATCTTTATAAAAAAATTTAAATTAAAACTTAATACTTACAATCAACTTACACTATAACAAGATTTTTAATCATGGATATTCACCTCATTTTCCCAAAAACCATAACTCATTTCAAAATCAAAAGATTTTATAAAAATTATTTTCATTTAATTTTATTACATTTTTAAGGAATTTAGACTTCTGTGATCCATCATATTGTTAGATAATCTTCGGCATAATCACATAACCAATCTTTTGTCGACAAGTTTATTACATTTATTAAATTAAATCTAAAAGCAAAAAGGTATAGAGAGATGTTGTAGTGGTGTAAATATTTGTAAATATTTACATGTGGGCTCAATTAAAAAATAATAAAAAATTAAAAGTAATTGCATGAAGAGGACCTCTCCATCATAGTATGTAGAGATGTTGTAAACATTTTGAATTGGAAAAAAAAAATACAATAAAGTAATTAATAATGATAATTATCAATAAAATATTTTGTCTTGTTCAAATGACATAAAACTAAAAAATAAAAATAAAATATAAAATATAAAATATAAAATTAATAATTATGATTATAATTATAATTATAATTATAATTAACTATAGTTAATAATAAAACCAATTTAGATAATTCTTTGAATATTTGAAATTAACTTTCAGATTAATCACATCATAAATATTTGCTTCGAACCCTCTAATGTGATTCATCATCAAAGCTAACTTAAAAAATCAATTTGTCATTAAGAATACATAGTAGAGACCATCCTCCTATTCCAAAACGTGAATAAATAGGGGAATTGTTCCAAAACTAGAATGTTAAGAGAGAATTTAGTTGAATATAAAATATTAAAAATAATTTGGTCAAAGTAAAAAAGATAAGAAGTTGAATGTAAAATATTAAAAATAATTTAGTCAAAGTAAAAAATATAAGAATGTTAAAAGGAGAGATTAGCTCAATATTTAATAACTAAAAGGAAAAATAAAAATGGGAGGAATTTTATAGGAAAAAAAAAAATGGGGGAATTTTATAGGAAAGAAAGGAGAGAATAAATGGCATTAATGATAAATTATTATATTGTATATTAAATTAAAGAAAAGAAAGGGATCAAAAATTATAATTTTATTGTTATATTAGTATAATTAGTAATATAATGTTGAAGTATAAGTTATTAAATTTTAAAGAAAAAATAATAATTTGACTAAAGGTCAAAGAAGAATATTAAGGTTGATTTATAGTTAAATAAGATCAACAAGTGAAAAAATAAAAATTAATTAATTTATATATATATATATATATATATATATATATATATATATATATATATATATATATTAAAAACATGGAGCTGCGTGCTCAGAGATAGGGTTTCTCTTCTGCTACTACTGTCGCCGTTGGGGTGAGGCGGCAGGGCCGCCCCTGGTTTCTGGCGGCCTTTCTTGATGCCATTGTTCGAAGCTTCATCGACACAGCCGAGCTGCCATAGGTCTGAACGGGTTTCGAAGTTTTCACTTGGGGTTTTGATCCGGTTCCTGCAGCCTGAGGCGGAGCACATCTTCGGCCCCCGCTTCCCCCATTCCTGCTGACTTGTATCCTTTCCTCGACCTTGGCTCTGTGATTCTGGATTGAAGGTTCGCTCGTCTTGGGCTCTGAACGGTAGAGTACCTGGGGCATCTTGCATCGTTTAGTGTTTGAGCAGCTACGGTGAGTGTCTGTGCCCTGAAGGTTTAGGCGGCCCACTGCTCGACCCTACCGTGCCGCTCTGCGGAGCGGGAGAGGGTTTTTTTTTTTGGGGGCTACAATTTACTCTTCGTGGGGGCGAGGTGGCTGCCCTAGCCACCTCTGCCCCCGGACTCGCCTCTGCTCGGGTTGGGACCGGATGGGTTCCTTTACAGTGGCAGATGGTGCTTTTTTTAGTGACTCGCTGGCATACCATTGCAGTTTTTTGAAGCGTTGAGGGAACAAGGGTGTGGAGGTGTTATTCTCTGCATTGTTTCATGCCGCTTCATCATGGCTGTTTATTTGTTGGGGTTTTTGCAGGCGGCTGAGGAAGCTTGGGGCAGCTTGGCTTTTACCTCTGGTTTCGTCGGTTTCAGGAGAGTTTGAGGGGGTGGGGGAGGAGTGGCTACCCTGGCTGATCTTTCCTCATTTCGTGCCTCTCCTACTTGTATGGGTGGCCAGATTTAGAGTTTTACTGTTTCATTTTATCTCCTCAGGAGCTTTATTTTGCTTTCTTTGTTGTTTTTGTTGTGTTGGGTATGGGTATCCTCCACAGTCCTGTTTTCTGCAGACTGGTTTGGGGTTTACATACCCATTACTTGCTGCCCAGTCTGTGGGCTTTACTGGAATACTTCTTTTGAAGTATTGTTATTGTACGTGGCTCTGACCACACTTCTGCATATGCGTTTAGCATCTACAACATGTAATTTTCTGAAATTAATGGAAATTACGGATTTTCTCCTCGGAAAATATATATATATATATTAAAATAAATACTAATGACACATTATAATAGGATATTATTATATATAACAAACAAAGGGAAAGGTCTCAGAACAAATAGCATAAAAAAAGGGCATAATGTAAAAAAAAAATATAAAGAAAGAATATATGTAAATAAAGATAAATATAAATAAATAATAAAAAGAGGAAATATTTAAAGATCAAGAGGAAAGTGTAGGAATTCAATTTTTATTCAGTTCCTACTGAGATTTTTTTTTGCATGTTTTTCAATTTCAATGGCCTCTTTCAACTTCCTATGGTGGAAATGATCAATCCTTGCAATGATATTGGAATTCTCAATGAAGACATGAGGCATATAATCTTAATTCTCAATCTAACAAGGATCAAGAATGATAAAATCTCTTGAAATGCAATCCTATTTAAGTGTAAAAACAGATTTTACCTATCTCCCTGCTTAAGATGGACCTAAATTGATTTTATTAAAATGCACTTATTGATTTAGATTGGGTGATCAATTAGTTATATCTTCTATGGTTATCCATATTCAGTTAAAAAATTATTAGAAGTTATCTATTTAATAATGAAAAGTGGGAGTCTAGCCCGTGTAATTTACCAACTTCACCATTTATAACTCTGCCTATAATTTGACATGGTATAAAATATACCTTTTCATGAAATGGACAACAAATAGATTGGTTATCCATTCCTTGAGCAAAACATAGGTGAAGAACACCTATGAGGTGGTGAAACTAGAAATTGGCCTCGTTAAATTTCATCAAGTAATTTTGCGGCCTGCACAGAGAAAGGAATTCTTTGTGAGTCTACAATAGCTTCTGTCGACGTACCTCTGAGGCACAACCCCAATGAGTTGTTGCTAACTCGAGGGTTCAAGAATGACAGTCGATCACAACAAGATATTCAAGAACAACATTTACTCTTGCACGGTGCAGTCAAAAGCATAAGCATCATGAGATGATGATTGATCGAGGAGGCGTACAAACTCCATTACATGGCGCTCTTCTACCAAAATCGAAGATAGAGATTGGATGACACGATTATAACCATCAAAGAGAAGTGATTGTAAAATTTTATGTCCGGCCATTGATTAATACGAATGTTGCACGACATTGAGCAGTGACTTTAGGCAGATCTACAGAGGTTTCAATCTACCTGCTCATAACCTTTAGATCCACCGTGGAATCTCCTCAGGTACTGGTATGCAATAAAATCTCTGCTAGTTGGAATAACCCTGTAAGGTGTTGACTTTTCTTGCATCTTTTGAGTGATTGAAATCATGGAGACTATTAGATGAGACGTTTTTTTTTTGTTAAAAAGTAAAAAACATCTGTTGGATGTGTTGAGTTCTACATAGAGTGAGTTGTTTCATGTGTGTTAATGTAGTTAATCTTTTGGATGATTTATGCATGTACGCAAATTGAGAGATGTAAGCTAGATGTGGTATTTCTCCAGGGAAGGTTATTATTGTTTTTGACAGTGAAGCATTTTTTTAATTATTTTTTTTTTATTAATTTTATATTTGGAATGCAATGTTTAAAAAATAAACCGTTCGTACAAGTAATTTAGAGAAAATTAAAGGATTCATTTTTGTTGGAAAGAATTATGAGTTTTTAGTCTCTAAGGATGAAGATCTTCCTACAAATCTAGGAATGTTAGTAACTAGTGGATAATGCCCAAAGAATCATTTTGCATAACTAAGGAAAATGGAAAACAAGGTCAATTATCCAATCGAGAATTCGTTGCATGACTCAATTTTTCTCAAAATAACATGAGCATTTAGTGTAAACCAAGCTTGGTATATCTTAGGGTTAACATGTCAGGGTAATGGAAAAATGAAGACAAAGAAGCTTCAAACCCTGAGGAGAGGGTTTGAAACCTTGAAGATAAAGGAGGGGAAGAAAATTGATTAATTTATGACCAAAATAATGGAAGTTGTGAATCGATCAAGATCCATGGAGAGCATATTGACGATCACAAAATTATTAAAAAAGTTCTCAAAATCTTACTTAAGAAATTTGAAATAGTTGACAATTTCATAGAGGACTCCAATGCCCTGTCTAAACTAATAGTAGAAGAAGTGGTGACATCTCTTTTATCCAATGAATCAAGAATCATCTTGGAAGGGGAATCTTTAGATCATGCCTTCAAGACATGGGCATCCAATGTAAGAGGTATAGGTAGAGGAAATTGAGGAAGAGTTCATCATCAAATCGAAGGGTGAACGATATTGAAATAGTGAAATTAGCCTAAATGGTCTTAGAATAAGAGGGAGAGAGGTAGGAGGTGCAAAAACAAATCAAAAGTCCAATGTTACTATTGCAAAAAGTATGGACACTATGAAAGTGAATGCAAAAAGAAATATTTATATTTGACTCTAGGGACTGGTTGATGTCTCCAACACTAAACAAGAGACATTTGAGACAATGTTCATCTCATGTCAAATCACTGAAGAGGATCACAACAAGAATATTTGGTTGTAGGACAAAATGAGAAGAAGCAAATTCTTGATGTCTTTTATGTATCCACTCTAATATATAATACAATAAGTATTGGATAGTTGAATCACCATGGTTATGACGTCATATCAATAACTCCACATGTGAAATCCTTGATAAATCAACTAGTAGAAGCTAATTGCAAAGGCCTAACTGATAAAGAATAGAATGTTCCCATTGAACCTGAGAAGTGTAAATCTATCATAGTAATATGCATAAAATATCTCAAGCACATATGAGACTTGGTTGTGGCATTGTAGGTATATGGTCACTCACCTTTTAGGAGTCTTAGTTTCTTGCAAAAATTCCCCATGGTTAAAGGACTACCAAAGTTGAATGAACAAACCAATCATTATGAAGGCTATATTCTTGGAAAAAGTCAAAGAGACAATTTTCTAGAAGCCTCCTACAAAGCTAAGGATCATCTAGAACTTGTCCACACAAATCTCTATGGACCCATGAAAACTTAGTTCATTGGAGGAAGCTTTTATTTTCTATTTTTTTATTAGTAATTTTAGTAGAAAATTTTGGGTATATTTCCTTAAAATGAAATCTAAAACATTCCCAAATTTCAAAGGTTTTAAGGATGTAACAAAAACGAAAACTGGAAAATATTTCAAGGTGCTCAGATCATATGGAGGAGTATGACTCAAAGAATTACATAAATTTTTGTAGACAATGGGGAATTAGAAAATAGTTCAACACCAAATACACCCCATAATAGAATGGAGTGGCTAAACAAAAGAATTAGACTATCATGAACCTAGAAAGAAACATGATCAAAGATAAAAATTTGATCAATGAGATTTTGGTTGTCATTGTTGCTTGTTCAGTCTAGATATTGAATAGATCCCCAAAAATGATGTGAAAGGTAAAGTGCCTCAAGAAGCATGTAGTGTCACAAATTCAAGTGTATTTATTAATTTTAGATAACAATGGTATGTTCTATGCTTAAGAGCAATTTTAATTCAATTTTCTTATTAGTCCAATATCAATATCCAGATTAGAAATCACATCAACATGATAGTAAAATGCAGATAGAACATAAACAATAACAATAGAAGACAAGCCAAGACAAGAGGACATAAGATATGGCACTAGCCAGGGACAAACCCCAATGTGGGGAAACCCTTTGATCAATTCTTATTATTATTCTTCAAAAGTTCAGTAAAGAGAGAGAGAGAGAGAGTACAATATGCAATATTCACTTGCCCAATCATAGTGAAATTTGTCCCAACAAACAACAACTATAGAAAGCCCTAATAAAAAAGTCAACACTGGTCAACAGGAAAAATTGACCTCCAAAACAACTCAGTCAAACTTGGTCAACTCGGCCTATAACAACAAATCAAATCATCAAAAAAACAGTCTGAAAATATCTAGTTAAACCCAGTGAAAGAATGTCAACGTTGCAGTCAACATTGGTCAAACAGTACGGTCTGCCTCGTTTTCTATGTCCAGGAATGCGGCCTGCCTAAATAGAGATAACCGCAGTGAAATAGGTCAACGCTGGTAAAAAACCCTTCCTGCAACTTCGGTCAACACAGGAACATAACTGCCCTTCGTCACACATGTGGAGAGCTACCTCAAAAATCCGTACCCAATCAATGAAGGAGAGAGAGATATGTGAGAGAGTGAAGTGTCTAAATGAGGAGGAGGCTCCTTCTATTTATATGCAATGTTGAGGATGAACAGACATGACTGTTGGGCTTCTGAGGTTACATTAGTTTGTTGGCCGAGCTTGAAAATTTGTCCATAAACAAATTAAATTCATAAGTCCATTTGTAGATGTCAGAATGAGATGATCTTTAGATCAATCCTACACCTCTTGGAGAGAGGAATCCAATAAAAATATTAGTTACCTCATATGTTCTGTCCAAGGTGAAGTTTTGCCCTAGTTACCAAATTTAACACTCCCTCTCAAATAGGGAGAACTTCACCTGCCAAACTATCTGACAATCTATACCATCCCTGTCTTTGCTTTGTTATGATCTGTTGAACCATGAAGAAAGAAGAAATGATCGAGAATGTATCATACCATTCTCCACTGACCCAAAGTCAGTCTCCAATAATCGAGAGCGTGTCATACCACTCTTAACTGACCCAAAGTCAGTTTCCATTGATCCTAGATCAATATCATACATCCTATCATAGGGAGTACAGTAGTACACGATGCATCCATCGGTAGTACTATGGTCCTTATCCTCATTTCCCTACTCATTGGCCAGATGAGAGGTACTTCCCATGAGTCCCAGACTTCATGGGTAGGATGTATCGACAAGAGAAGGTGAACCACTCATCCTACTCATATGCCATAGGAGAAGTTGAACCACTCATCCTATGCATATCCAAGAAGTACCCCAAGCCCCCAAAGCTCCCAAAGCTCAACATCCATCTCACATAAGATCCTCATAAGAGGGTCTCTACACGACTCCAAGTTCGTTCATGGAAGGCTAAGAATTTGACCTTCTCCAAGGGCTTTGTAAGAATATCTGCAACCTAATCATCAGTATGACGAAGCCTTATTTTTCCCCGTTGTACCATATCCTGGATAAAGTGGTACCTAATATCAATATGCTTGGAGTGGTCATGAAACACGGGATTATCAGAAAGACGAATCCCACTCTCATTGTCACAATAGATCATGGTGGTATCCAATACATGTCCAAAAAACTCACTAAAGAGCTTCCTTAACAAAGCATCAATGTATTTAGCCTCAGCGGTGCTCAAAGAAACCAACTTCTACTTTGTGCTCATCTAGGATATCGAAGCAGAACTTAGAGAGAAGCAACATCCAGATGTGATTTTGCGATCCACCGCATTGCCATCCCAATTTGCATTAGAGTAACCATGGAGCCTCACATTCCCGGAAGTGTATCTCAGTGCATAAGTGATTGTGCCCTAGAGATATCTCAAGGGATTCTTGGCAAAAATCCAATGTATGTGATGAGGCTCGACATAAGCTGACTCAATGTATTCACTGCAAAACATATGTCCGAACGAGAGTTCACTAAGAACATTAGGGCCCCCATGAGCTGATGATACTTAGAAGGATTTCTCAAATTGGGCCTAGCATCACTTCCACATAACTCCTTGAAGTTAAGTTCCATCGAAGTAGTCACAGACTTGCAGTCCACCATCCCAAATCTTTCAAGTAGCTTCACGATGTATTTTCCTTGAGAAAGTAAAATCTCACCTGGATTTTTCTAGACCTCCAACCCTAGGAAGTAATGCATCAATCCCAGGTCCTTCATCTCGAATTCAAAAGCCAACTCCCTCTTACATTGATGAATAAGAGGGTTTGCACTTGTCAAAAAGAGATCGCCCACATAAAGTACCAAGATGAGAGGTATATAATTTTCAACCTTAAAATAAAGGTTCGTATCATCTTCACTTCTTGTAAATCCCAGCTTCATTAGATAGTTGTCGATCCTCTCATACCAATCTCGGGGAGCTTGCTTCAACCCATAGAGGGATTTCTTCAATCTACATACATGTGTCTTACGATCTTGAACTTCAAACCCCTCAGGTTGTTCTACATACAATTCCTCCTTAATTGAACCATGTAAGAAGGTGGTATTGACATCCATTTGGTGTAGATTCCATCCTTGCGAGGCATCAAGGGCTATAATCGAACGGATGGTGGTATATCGGGGAACAAGTGAAAATATCTCATCATCGTCCACACCTTCCTTTTTGAGAGAAACCTTGAGAAACAAATCTAGCCTTGAACTTTTCAGCACTTCCATGAGCTCCATGCTTGATCTTGTAGATCCTGTTATCACCTGGATTGAACCTCAGGCTGAAGGAAGGCAATGCAAGGGTAACCAAAAACCACGCTTAGCCAAGTAGCTAGCCCTATTAGGCCAGGAGAGGGCTCTTTCCGTAAGGATCTCAGCCAAATTGACTAGATCTAGAAACTAATATTAGGCTAGGTATAGTAGCACAAGATTTGATTTGATTTTGAAGGGGTTTTGCTGGATTAGGAGGAGGAAAATAGTTAGGGAAAGGAAATTAGGTCAAAACTGCAGGGTGTTTGATGGGGCAAGGTAGGCACAATGATCAGAACTTTAGGGTTTGATGGATGAGGTGAAAAGATAGGTGAGGAGCTAGGAAGAGCATGTAAACCTCATGGATTCTTCCTAAACTGAAGAAAACACAGACTATGAAATGTCTACCCAAAACAAAGCATAAAAGTTATGGATTTTTCCTTTTAGACTTGTATACATTCACATAAAGAGTATGAAATTATGAAATGGAGTCAACAGTACGTTTTAACACATGAAAACATAAGGAAAACTGAACTGAGAATCATACCACATGGATCCCAAAGAAATAGCTGCAACTTTTCATTAATCTCCTGCTAAAAGTGATACAAAATGATGTCTACTCAAACCATAAGCATCCAACTAAGTCCAACCCACACAATGACTAAGGAAAATCATCATATAGACTCCAAAAAACTCATCCTAAGCTCAGGGGATCGAATCCATGAGAAGAGGAGTTGTTTCTAACAAGATCTGAACTGCTAATAGGAAAATAGGGTGGTCAAAGTGACTCATCCCTAACCGAAACAAACTGATACGTTACACCTCATGAACTTGTTTTACCTGATGAATCTACCCTAGTAACCTCTAGAAGCATCATAATTACATTCAACTGATCAATTACAAGTATAAAATCATGATTTGCCAAGGTGAAAGTGAAAACTAGGACAAAACAGTGAAAAACTAGACAATCTGTCAAACATGTAGCACCAGTGCTAGGCGCACAACGCCAATGCCAGGCTCTCCCTTCAACTTCAGTTACACTTTTGGAGGCCTTCCAGATGTCCAAATTGGGCCCACAATAGCTTGTTGGAAATATCTGTCTGTCTACTTTTCAGAACAACCTGAATTTCTAAATTTGGATGTCATTTGCCTAGTCAAAAATTAATTCCCCCAACACTGCTTACCGTGCAGTGCCGAGGCCAAAAAGAGGGTAGAAAGGTCATTTTTTGAGGGTTTTTGGCCTTTTCAACCAACCAGTTCTCCTCCAAATCCTTAGAAAATGTACAGGGTGTATGTACTCATCACTAGAAACCCAAAATTGTTGACCTTTTCCTCATTGGATGCCCCAAAAAAGAGTGCAACGCCCATGGCACTATGCATTTGACCTCCATGACTGTGCTAAAAGTTGTCTGAAAATCTCAACAAGTAACTTCATGCCCCAAAATGGTCAAAGTACCCAAAAATGTGTTTTATAGCTGATAAAAGTTTGGAGGCATGTAGGGATGCCTCACAAGCATGTCAAGTCTCCTCTTCTCTTGCTTGGTCAATTTGTCAATTTTCTTGTGAGCTCTTTTGAGCTTGCTCCTTGCCACTTGGTTTCTCCTTGCATAATACTTGGCCATCTTCCTTTGCAACTCAAAATATCTATCTTCTTTTTCCAAGAGGGTCTCCAAATGTGTGTTCACTTTCTCAAGCCAAGACTCTCTGTTTTCATCTATGTCCTTGACCAATTTCTCATTTAAAGTGAGCTGCTACTCCAATTCTGCCTCCTTTTGTCTTTCAAGCTCTAAGGCCTTTTTCAATCCTCTTGTTCTTGGCCTTTTTCTTTGTCCCTGTTCATCATTTGGCTCTCCATAGTCTCCATAAGCCTCATCAAGCTGAAATTTAGCTTTCTTAGCTTCCCTCTTTGCCTTGATGTACATGATTTGCATCAACTCTTGCTTAACTTCTAGCTACTTGTTCTCTTGCTCATATAAGGAGATAACATATTGGGTTCTTTGTAAATTAACCTCAAGCTCCCTGATTTTGGCATCCTTTACTCTCAAGGCATCTTGAGAAGATTTGTTTTCCTCCTCATCACTAGTCTCCAAAAGGAGAAATTCGTTTTCAATGTCATGTTCTTCATGATGTTGTTTGACCTCTGCTTCCTCTACCATTTTCTTCTTCCCTTTAACCTGTAATGCTGATGATGAAGGTAAGTCCCCTCCCACTTTCCATGGGGTAAACACCTGCCTCTTTCCCCTTTGATAGGTGAAAGCAAATGGCTAGAAACTGATCCTCTATGGTATACTAGTATGACCATGCTCAGTGTGTACATCATGTCCCTCATCATTGTCATCATCTCTAGTGGGTGAATGAATGCCTACATGAAATGGTGTGGAGGAGTCTGGTGAAGAATGACCTGTTGAAGATGAGTGATAAGTATGCTGTGGTGGATGAGAAGAAGTAGATGGATGAGTGGAGGATGATGGAGGAATGGAGGGAGCTTGCTGAGTATGTGGTTCATTAAATATCTCATTAGCTATGAAGGCCTCCCAAGTAATGCCTAGTTGATCTAAGTGATGGAGGACTATCATTTTGATAAGAGAATGATGGAAATATTATGCATCTGATGAGCTGGGTCCCTTTTTTGAGAAATATATGTCATCTTGTCAATACTCCTGAAAAGGTAATATGGAAAATTGAGCATTATTACCTTTGTAAAGTGCATGAGTAACCTGATGTGGTATTAGTATAGCTGGGAGAACCTGCCCTCACATGTGAAATACCTCATGATGATCTTCATCAATGGCACATATTTTTCCAAAAGATAAGAGAAAGGGAAAATTCTCTTCTTATCAGTTTTGAACCTTGTTTTAAGATATGTCTCATAAAAGTTGTGATGCAGCTCTTTCTGCTTGAACCATTTCTCTCCTGCATTTGGAATTTCGGTGGCCTGTGATATGATGGCTGAAGATATAGTGAATGTGGCCCCAACTAAAGTGACCTGGTTGTTTTGAAAATTGAGGATGAACTTCTTGATTAACTGTTGATGAAAATTCACTGTCTCAACCCTTTGGGAAAACCCTAAACAACCCATGTGCCTGAAACATGATACTGTAAGTGGTGATGCCATAAGTTCTGTTGTATTATTGGGTTCAAATATAATAATTCTCCCTCCTTTCTTGATTTGCCTCCTGGGCTGTCTTTCCCCTTCTTCTGAACTATTGTATTCTGCCATGCTTTATAGGTGAAAACTTGAGGAACTACTATATATGCCAAGATGAGTGAAATAGTGAGGAGGTGGAGTGAAATATAGTCATGATGATAGGAAGGTGACAAAATATAAGAAGCACTGTAACTTTGATCAAAGAGGTGATTTTGGAAGCATGCAAGGGATCTTTGCTTAGGGTATCAAAATTTAGGGTGTCAGTTTGCTTAATTGATGGAGAAAAAGAGATACCATGCCACTTACTTGTTGTATGCAGGTAGTTGAAGCTTTTGTGGCTTTGAGCAAATGAAGGAAGTGGTGTTTTGGTGCTCCTAGGGTTTGTTAGGCTCCTTTGGCCAAACACGTAACAGGAAGTGCCAGTGCATAGCATCCTCAACAAGTGTGCACTTCATCCTAAAGGCGCGCAACAACAATGAATTTTACTCAGGCTGGATTGGCAAATGTGCCCTTGACCCTACAAGCACGCAACAAATTCTCCCAACATGCAACGTCGTGGTTAAACGTGCCCTCCAACTTGCAGGTTGATTTTGACTACCTTCCCTGTGTCCAAATTGAGCCCATGATAGCCTTTTGGAAAGGTCTCTCTCTTGGATACACAATGGACATAGCAAGCACTAAAAATGATCAATTATAGCCCCTAAAAAGTCAATTCTCCCAAGACTGGTCAAAACGTGCAGAATGAGGGTGCAAAAATGAAGTGTTCTCTTGCAAGAAACTTTTGGAGGTCTTCCTCAACTCCAAATTGAGATCATGATAGCTCATTGGAAAGATATTTCTCTCTAGTTATCAGTTGACTCATCAAGAAAGTCATTTGGACAATCCAGCTAGAATAAAAATTGATTTTCCCAAAGTCACTGTAGAAGTGAAACAACTCTCTTGTAGCAAATGTATTTTTGACATTTCTATAAAACCATGACATCTGTGTAAAAAGTGAAGGAGTATTTTCATCCTTAGCCTATTATGGTCTAAAACATAGTTTGAAGAAAAACCAGCCCTATGTGTGGCAAATGATTTGTCCCTTGGAATGACTTATTGAAAAATGATGGAGACAAGATGTGTATGAGTTCGAATGGCCTCATACTTGCTGAAATGACCTCCCTTATGCCTCATATACTTAGATGTCTCTAATTCCATAGCCAACCCTAGCTCAATGGGTGAGGAAATTAGGGTTTAGTGCTTGTGGAAAATGATGATTTGGACACCCTTGGGAAAAGACAACTCCCTTTGGCATGCACTTAACCCTTTGAAACTTTACCATTTCACTTGACTATTTCATTTGACAAATTGATCTTTTGATGGTCTGGCATCTTTGGAACACTGTGTTAACAACTTGGGATGGTGAAATTATTACATTTGAAAGACATAAGATTACATAATGAAATAAGAATTTCTCTTTACAAATCATCTTCACATGGTGAAGGGATGTTATTTTATCACCCTTTACTTGTTGGTATTATGCAATGGAATGGAACCTTGGCAACCCTAATGACCTAATGAAACCTTGAAAACCCTAAAAGACCTGATAAGACCTTGAAGGACTGAATTTCAAGATGACATAAGGACCTCATGACTGACACAAATGGCATGATAAAAATAACTTTATGGATGATGTACAGTCAACAAGATATGAAACTATTCCAGCTAGTAATCAAATTTAGGGAAGAGTGATGTTTTTGGACTAGGACTACCATTAGTCACTAATTTTTTGCATGACCTAGTGGAATGATAAAAAAAAATTGATTGGGATCCTTAAAATAATGTGAAAAGAGGATTTTTGATCACCGATGGCAGGATGTAAATACTAACACTAACATTGGCCTTATTAGGGATGACAGCTCCTTGGAGGTGTCAAGAACACCATAGACCAAGTGCCTAACCATGTGGGCCAATACAGTCAGAAACTTAAATTGAAATGCATGACTAAACGATGACAACTTCAAATGGCACAAACTAACTTGAAACTAACTTGAAATTGACTAAAAAATGACTCAAGACTTACTTAACTGAACCAAGTACTTACAAAAATTATTAATGGAAGTCAACCATCAAGATTTGATTGCTTCAAACACTAATGACAACCACCTGCCTACTGAAGAAATATGTACAATCATGTGAAGTGAACCTTCCAATGTAACCAATCCAGTAGATGGCTACTCACTGAAATTCTTCTCTCACTTTCCCTGAGCAGGCAGAACGATGTACATGTAGGAAACTCACAATAACAACTGAAACCAAGGCTTATGCTAACAAACCAGACAACATTCATCTTCTCCAATGCTTGCAAAATAATGTCAAAGGGATCTTGAAAATCCTGAAGCACTACCTTGTCTTGAGATCTAGCAGCAAAAATACAAGTACTTCCTCCATTCTGATTTGAAAGAACAATTGGTTGCTGATTGATAGGAAGGCATAGAGAAGTATAAGCTTATGCTATCTGAGTGTTGGCTATAAATTCCTCGAGCATGAGAAATTCTAACTCGATTTCTGGCATACTGTCTCTCTCAAGCTCATACTCCTCAATTTCATAGTTTAAGTCATTCTTAAACGGAAAACATTCTTCAAAATTATCAAACATGACAGCCCTATCATCTTCATGAAAGAAAAATATCTATTTGATGATCTACAAATCTAATTTCAAGACTGTCCTCATTTTCAAAAGTGCAAGAAGCTTCACTAACACCTTCTTGACTATGCGAACATTGCAAACCTACTTTAGCTTGGGCTATAACATGACTTTTAGGAGTTGATCTATCTCATCTTCAGACAGAGGAGATAGTACTTTTTGTTTTCTTTTACTAAAACAATAATTGTCTTCTTTCCCTCCTAAAGTTTGACAAGGATGTTGAATATATTCATATGACATGGCAACCAGATTGTCATGTTTCTTATCGCACTCATCAGTCATATGAGGGAAAACTTTAGATAGTTCTTGAAACTCAAAACTAACACTTCTATCATTTACCACTGAATTATCCAAAGAATATTTTTCACTTACTTGAACAAAGATCTCATCTTGTTTTTCATAAAGGGACTGGATTACCTCCTCGTGAAGGCTTTGTTCTAATGAAATGAGAACACTTGGGTCAATAACTTTGTTTTCTTCATTCAAGATGATCTCAACAACAGAGCTCTCCTTCATGGGATTTAGAACAAGGTACTCTTCATCATCACGATCTGAATCTAGATCTAAAATAGCCATCTTGACTTTAACACAATCTGAAATTGGAACTTGATTTTCCTACATACTGTCTTCTGCTATGACCAAATCTAAAATAAGACCTTGTCTTCCATCATTTTCAATTGTACTAAGATCTTGAACCTGCTGCAAATTTTCTTCAGCATCTTGATAAGTATCCTCTAAGATCTCTTTATGCTGCTGAAATGGATTTTCATACAGGGCTTCCATGATCTCATCGTCCATGAAGTCATCATCTTCATAAACTTTCTCAAGATTTTCAATAAAACTATAAACATGTTTACAACAGTTTTGAACTAATATTAAGGATGGACAAGATTCTTTACACTATGTTATCAACGGATTTGTCCTTGGGTCTAGGGATTACATTCTATACATAATTCTTCATAGTTGACTCATACTATTCATTCATAGCTTCCTTCCAAACTAGGTGCTCTACAGCTTCTTCAAATGTGAAAGGCTTAGATTAAATAATGGTGCTCATTATAGTTAAGTACCCTTGGTACCTATTCAGCTTCTTACTTTCACGAAATGCCCTCATACGTGCAACATGTCTCTTGACATCTTATAGAGTTTCCCTAAGCCATGAGGGTCTCATTTTTGAGGAGAAGGGCTAACGAGGGGGTGTATCAATGGGATCCATTGGTCCCTCAACATCAGGGATGAGCACATCTTGCAATCTTTCTTGCTTTCCTGGATCTTCTTCTTTGTCCTTCCTCGGAATAGGAAGGTTACTAATATTCCTAAGGGAAACATCCTCATTGAAGGTGACATCATGACTTATCTCCACTTCTCTTTGACCATGCACATAGATTCTATATGCCTTAGAAGTTTCACTGTAGCCCACAAATGTTCCATTCTTCCCAGAAGCATCAAATTTTCTTCTCTTTTCTTTTAGCACATGAAAATATATGGGGCTACCAAAAATTCTAAAGTGAGAAATATCAGGTTTCTTACTGGTGAAAAATTCTTCAAGAGTTTTGGAGTCCAATGCTTGATGAGGGCATCTATTTTGAACATACACGAAAATGTTAGCATCTTCGTCCCATAAGAACTTTGGAAGGCTTTGATCATGAAGCATGGAATGAGTGCCTTCTACAATAGAATGATTCTTCCTTTCAGCAACACCATTTTTCTCAAGAGTATATGCGGTAGTAGTCTCCCACTTAATGCCATCTTCTGTACAATAATTATTGAACTTGTTTGATTCATATTTTGTTCCTTTATCGGTCCTCAAAATTTTGATCTTCTTCCTGGTTTGATTTTCGACCAAAGCTTTGAAAGAACAGAACCATGAGAATACTTCATCCTTCTTCTTCAAGAAATATATACAAGTATTACGAGAGAAATCATCCATAAAGATAACATAATATAAATATCCTCCCAATGAGTTAATGGGCATCATACCAGATAGATCATAATGAACCAATTGCAATATGTTGATAGTATTTCTATCACTTGAGGGGAATGGTCCCCTTGTATGCTTTCCTTCGGCACACCCATGAATAACACCTTCATGTTCTACTTTAAATTCAGGCATACGTGTCACCATCTTCCTCACATTGGGTAGAGCCTTATAATGTCGATGAGCAAATCTCTGGTGCCATAATTCAGATTAAAGAGATGTGTCACAAGACATGGCTCCCAATGGACTTCCTCCAACTTGATATAGGCTATCAACCCTGAATCAAAGTCTAAATGTATCTTTGAAATTTTTATTCCACACACGTACCTTTCCATCGATGAATTCCACCTTGAATCCTTTGTCCTCCATTACTGAGATAGATAGCAGGTTCTTCTTTAGAGCGGGTACATATACTACTTCTTGTATATGAATGGCGTTACCTTGATTCAATTGAAGAGTAACATTCCCAACTCCCTTCACAGGATAGGTGGCATTGTCTCCAAGGATAATTTCCAAATTTGTATCTTTTTCAATAAAATTTGAAAGAGCTTCCTTATACCCAGTGAAGTGCCTTGAGGCACCATTGTCAATCAACCAATTTCCCAAAGTGTCCAGAGGAGATGTAGTAGAGAGGGCAAATATAAGATAAAATTATTTTTACTTGTTATCAACAACATTATATTCATCATACCTAGTGTATCTTGATCTCTTGGGAGGGCGAAAATTTCCTTGATGAGGTGCGGGAGCATTCCTTTTTTCTTTGTTGTTAAATCTGTCATTCCTTTGATTGTTGTTGCTCCTGAAATTATTGTTGTTGTGGTTGTCATCATCATGAGGTGTATCCCTTCTATTAGGAAACTCCCTAGCATAGTGGCCAAAGTTATTGCAAATGAAGCATCTTCCCTTCCTTCCATTTTTGAAACCCGACCTTCCTTGACATTCCTTCTTTGAACCTGCATTGTTCTTATTTTTAGCATGAGCGGAGAATGTAGTAGGATCATTCCTATTTGAAGGCATATCTAGTTCCATTATCCTTGTTTCTTCTTGAGAACATCTAGTCAGCAATTCTTCAAAACCTGGAATCTTGTTGTTGTTAAGAATAGTGGTGTTGAACACGTGTCATTCACGAGGGAGTCCTCCAAGGGAAATGATAGTAAGCTCCCTATTAGCAGTAGCTTCTCCAATCGAAAGAAGATCATTTTTGATCTTAGTAATCCTCATGAAGTAGGATAGAATGTCTTCACCTCTTCCCTTCTTTATATCCTTTAGCTTATTTTTGAGAAAGAGAACTAGGTTTCAATTGCTAGATTTGAACATGCCAACCAACCTTTCATATATCTCCTTTGATACATTCAAATCGGAGATGTAAGAAACTAAATGCTTATGAATAGAATCCCCGATGATCTTCTTTTCTTTGACTTCACCCTTCTTTTACTTTGTCTTGGTAGTAGTCGATGCATTAGAAGGAGGTTTTGAAATCTTTCCCTACACATAGTCCATAACATCTTGCTCTTCTAAAGTCAAATCATGAGACATCTTCCATGCATGATAATAAGACTTATCATGAAGCTTTTCATCAAACTTGAAGTAGGATTTGGAAGCAATTGAATCTTATCAAAGGATCTCAGTGATTTCTCTTCTTAGTGATTCCTCTTTTCACTCTTTCTTGGGCTTTGTCTTCACCTTAGCTTCGATACCATGTTAATTTTAGATAACAGTGGTATGTTCTATGTTTAAGAGAAATTTTACTTTAATTTTCTTACTATCTCAATATCAATATCTAGATTAGCAATCACATCAACATGATAGTAAAATGTAGGTAAACCTTAAACAATAACAGTAGAATACAAGCCAAGACAAGAGGACATAAGATATGGCACCAACCAGAGACAAACACCAATGTGGGGAAACCCTTTGATCAATTCTTCTTATTATTATTCAAAAGTTGAACAAAGAGAGAGAGAACAATATGCAATATTCACTTTCAAAATCATAGTGAAATGTGTCCCAACAAACAACAACTATAGAAATCCCTAACCAAAAAGTCAACACTGATCAACAAGGCATAATTTGACCTCCAAAATAGATCGATCGAACTTGGTCAACTCGGCCTACAATAGAAAATCAAATCAGCACAAAGACAATCTAAAAATATCCAGTCAAACCTGGTCAACGAAAGTCAACACTGATGTCAAATCCTTTTTTAGTCAACGCCAGTCAAACAATATAGTCTCCCTCATTTTCGGTGCCCAGAAATGCAGCTTGCCCAAACAGATATAACCCTCACAAAACTGCAGTCAAACAATTCAATGTTGCTGGTCAACGCTAGTAAAAAACCCTTCCTGTAACTTCAGTCAACGCAGGAATAGAACTGCCCTTCTTCGCACGTGTGGAGAGCTGCCTCATAAATTCATATCCAATCAATAAAGAAGAGAGAGAGATATGTGAGTGAGTGAAGTGTTTAAATGAGGAGGAGGCTCCTTCTATTTATATGCAACATTGAGGATGAATAGACTTGATTGTTGGGCTTCTGAGCTTACATTAGTTTGCTGGTTGACCTTGACAAATTTTCCATAAACAAACTAAATTCATAATTCCATTTGTACATGTTAGAATGAGATGATCTTTAGATCAATTCTACACCTCTCGGAAAGAGGAATCCATTAAAAATGTCAAATGCCTTATATGAGCTGTCCAAGGTGAAGTTTGGCCCTAGTTTCCAAATTTAACAGTCTCTCATTTCATAATTTTTGGATGTATTTATTATGCACATGTCCTAGAAGAGTTAAGGATAAAACTTGAAAACATGAGTGACAGGTAGCGAAGAGTTGGAGGATGGCCGGACTAATTCAGGACCTAGCAGATATAATGAAACACATTGACTACAAGATCATTAACCATGTTATAAGGGACGGTAATAAAGCTACGGACTTCCTAGCTAACTAGGGTTGTAATGAACAAGATGGGAAGGTAGATAGTATATTGCCAACTCATTTGGAAAGGCCATGATGGGAGACCCTCAATTTAATCATTACTTAGGATAATAATGAGATTACAGCTTCATGATAAAGGCTACAGATGGCCCCCAATTGGGGTGGATGAGGTGGCAACGTGTGGAAATATAATGAAGGTAGGAAGGTGGCAATGCAGGTCACCACGCAACATTATAATTACGCAGGACGTCGAGACGGCCTGCAGGCTAGGTAGAATCCCGAGGAGTAGAGGCGACAGAGAAGTGGAGGAGGAAGGAGGTAAGAAGAACAGCGAACAGAAGATGGGATGTTAGGTAGCTGGCAGAGGATTAATAAGGACAGGAGAAGGTAGACCTGAAGATTGCATGTGGAAAAGGAAGGAGACGGAGGGAGTTAAAGACTGGCCGGATTTCTTTGCAACTCGTCATAGAAAGGGGTATGAATTCGTAATTGTCCATTGCTTTCTCTGATATCACCAGTAATATTAAGGAAATTGGAAGAGGTTTAACCGTTGAAGAAGTTTGACGAAGGGAAAGGGACAGGAAATTCATCCATCTTAATATCAGTCAAAAGATAATGGGTGGGAGAATGAGAAAGGCTGGGGTCGAATCTAGCAAGGAAGGGAGCCGGACAGGTCAAGATAAGAGCATGCAAGGTTCTTGGGTAGATACTGATCAGGGGCAGTCGGAGACAGAAAAGCAGATGGTTTGGGAGGAAGAGAAGACCCCCGAGTAGATTTACCAAGTCCATTCCAGGAAAGGTGGAGTGGGGAGGGTCAAAACTCCTGAAAAAGAGTAGCAAGGGGAGGGAACGAATCTGGAAAAGAAAGCTAAGGTGCCTGGAGGTGAGGAATTTACAGGGAACACATCCTTCGACGTTGGGCAGGGAAGTCGGGCAGCTGCCAGGAACAAACCAGCTCGCCCAGGTCATGGAAGAGGGCGTAGGGGTAGAGGAAGAGGTCGACAAACCGACAGACAGGAATTCAGACCCCCATCTCCAATTTGTCAGAGACGAGGCCAGAAAACCATGAGGCATATGGTGCAGGAGGCAGAAAAAGCTTATAATGAAGGAACTGATGTCGATATCCGCAGGCTAATTCAAGAACTAGAAGCAAATGCAATGCAGGAAGATTCAGAACCAGAGATGGAAGACTGGGGTAACCTGATTCCTGACCCGGGTAATACCAGGGGACGCCTGTCCTTATACAAGCAGGCTTTACATGTATATTGGGTGTTGAAGAGATTACTGGCAAAGGCAATGGAGCAGGTGGCAGTGGAAATGGTAGAGATGGCTCAGGGCATTCCCAATTTAAGGAGAGAAATGAAGAATCTCCAAATCACTCTGCTCATGCAAGACAACAAGTTGGAGGAGATTCAAAAATAGCTGAAGAAGCTAGTTCCAGGGACAAAAGATGAAGACCCTCCACCTGAAAACATGGTAGATTAATCCTTCTAGTTGTTCTAATGGTTTTCCTTGTTAGTTCGCTGAGAACAAGCTCTCTTTTTTCCTGTTTATAGTCTCTAATGTCGATAGGAAGTTAGATTAGTAATTTTGGCAGTAACATCTATTTGGCATGGATAAGTTTACTTATTCTTTTTTGCTACTGGTCGGATTATAAAGACTTAAGGTGGCCATCAGACCCGGTTTCCCTTCAGGGCGAGTTGAGGCCACCAAATGTTTGTACTTTTTTCTAACATGGTTAAATAGAAAATCAAAGGTCCTACTCTAGCTTACAAAAAAAAAAACTTAAAAACATGAGTGAAAATTGCATATTCATTGGGTATAATGAACAATCCAAAGCCTATAGATTGTATAACCCAATAACTAAGAAATTTGTGGTAACTAGCAGAGATGTAAAATTTTTCAAGGGAAAACCTTGGAGTGACCAAGAAATTGAAACAATGGAAAGAAAAAATCGATCCCTCCAATAAATGAATAGGTGGAAAATATAGGAGACAAAATCAACTCACCAAGATTGACAAAGTCACAGGTGCAAAGACAAGAAGAACAAACCAAAAATAGTTCTTCTTTTAACATAGTTAATGAGAAATTAGAGAAATATTCCTTTTTCCAAAAGCGAGTAAAAAACTTTGGTAATAAATTAGAAAAAAGGATCCCGAGGGAAATCTATGAGTATTGTGATGTAGTGGACCAATAATCTCATTTGCCTTATTATCCCATGAACCTACTAATTTTGAAAAGGTGGTGAAAGAAGAGTACTTTGTACAAGCCATAAATGAAGAGATTGAAGTTATTAAAATGAATGAGACATGGGATGTTGTTAGTCTCCCAACAGATAAAACTAAAATTGATGTTCAGTAGGTTTTCATGAAAAAACTGGATGAAAATTTCAATATAGATAAATAGAGTGAAATGCCAGTTTCCAAAGAATTTGGTTAGAAACTATGTATAAACTATGGTGAATCCTTTTCTCTAGTAGTGAAGATGGATATTATTAGATCTTTGTTACCTGTAGAAACCAAAAACAAATGACCAATTCACCATATGGATTTGAAGTTAGCATTCTTGAATGGAAATTTCGAAGAATAGGTGTATGTAGATCAATGACTAAGATTTGAAGTAAAATGCCAATAGTACAAAGTGTATAAGCTAAAGAAAGCCTTATATGACTTGAAGCAAACTCCAAGAGATTGGTACAATCAATTTGTCTCTTATTTTATCAGTAATGGGTTCAAAAACAACAAAAATGAGCCCATTCTCTATACCAAATTAAATTAGAAAGGTAAGACTGTCATAATTTGTCTTTGTGTTGATAACATGCCATATATACCTTTTGTTTTACTAGAGGAATCAACAACTGGGCTAGTTTCGTACTCGCATGGCATGATGTTGATTTTTACTGCTACCACTATAACCCATAGGTTCCTACGTATGCCCCTTACACAGACATGGGTAAGTAATGGGGATTTGAACCTCAAATTTCTTGGTACATAACACTTATTTTCATGACGCTCTCCAATTGAGATGCCCCCGAGGGGATGATAACATGATGTATACTATATTTACAATGTTAGATGAATTAAAAGCTTCCACAAAAAGAGAACTCAAGATAGAAAATTGTGGTCTCATTAAGAACTTTTTGGGAATTGAATTAAAGAAATCTTCTCAACACATTTTTAGATGTCAACAAAAGTATGTTATAGATATCTTAAATAGGTTTACGATGGACAAATGAAAACTAGTACTAACACCTATTGCAATAGGACAAAAATTTCACAAGTAAGATGATGGACCAATATTTGATTCAACATTGAATAAGAGACTTGTAGGAAACCTCATGTACCTTATGGAAACTCAATTAAATTATATATATGTAGTTAGGTACATTTCTAGATTTATAGAATCTTTGAAGGATCCCACTGGAATGTTGGAAAAGGAATTTTGAGGTATATTGTAGGTACAACTGATTAGGGACTATGGCACACAATTTCTAAAGACAACACACTTAAAATATACATAGATAATGACTTTGTTGGTAGTATTGAAGATAGGAAAAACACCTCATGATTCATTTGGGTCACATGTTTGACCTTATGAGCTTCTAAGAAACAAGCAATTGTCTCAGTATCTTTTGTAGAAGTAGAATATGTAACAATGAGTATAGCATCATTCCATGTAGTCTGGCTAAAAATATCTTAAATATATTTCACATGTGGAGAAGGAGATAAATCTATTTTCTATAGAAATATTTCCATAGTTTTATTATCTAAGAGCCATGCGTTTCACAAGAAAAACACTTTCTATCACTTCATTCAAGATCTTGTCAACAAGAATTACATTTCCCTTCACTTTTGTGGATCTAGAGATCATCTAGCATATATCTTCACCAAACCATTGGGAATGATTACTTTTGAGTTTCAAAGGCAACACTTAGGCATATTCATTATAATTTTGCAGTTTTTAGGAACGCAGATATGTTAAACCTGAGAATGTTCCATTTTTAAGGTTTGGCCTTTACCAAACCTCCACATCTAGCTTATGAAGTGGCAAAGGAATGTGCACACGTTAATTTTATAAATGCATAAATGCATTATTTTGATGTGCACATCCTTTAAAAAATAATGTGTACACATTTCTTTATCCATTAAAAAAAATGAGGCCTATGGGTTCTCATTAGCTCCCCCACCATGATTATACCATACAATGAGAGATTTCCAACTTAGATTGAATGTGCATTGACTCCTGGCAGAGGTGTTGGGTAATTTAATTGATGGTTAAATGACTTGAACTAAATTATCAATCCAGGGTTCGTATTCTTATGAAGCACATTTGCACTATATATGCTAGGAAACTAACTTTTGATAAAATCAATCTAATCTATTGAATTGGAATTGCAAGACTTAAAATGAAATCCTATTCATGAAGAGATCCAAATAGGACACACACCTCCTTTCTCAAGGAACAATGTCTAAAGAAAGAAATAAATTATGAACAAGAAAGTAATGGAATCTTTAATCTATTGAATTGAAATGAAAATTCTATTATAGGAAAAGTAACACAATTCTATGCTAAGTTCTTAATCTAATGGTTTATTCTATGGAAATCATAATGTATATTCTAAGAGCATTCAGTCGATAAATCTGGTCTAGAAGGCAATGGATTCTAATTCTAGAAAGCAATAAATTCTGACTCTAAGAAAGAAATAGAATTTTATACTAGGAAAAGAAAAGGCACTGAAATGAAGTTGTGTTTATCAAAGCAAGTTTATATTACCAATGTGTATATTTAAAATTAGAACCATTCATGACTAATGATTATCTATAAATCCGAGACTAAGAAAAACAAGAAGTAATTAGAATGTTTTTTTTTTCCAATTTACTCAATCACTTGACCTGTGTAAAGAAGACAAAACGAGTAAGTAAAATACAAAACTAAAGCTATGAATGAAAGCTATACTACTTAAAAAAAACATAGAATCAATCTAAAGCTATGAATGAAAACATAATTCTAAATGGAAAAGAAATTACACTATCTCGTACTTTTGAAAGGGGTGTGCAAGGGGCTTTTGAGATACAAGAGTAACTATAAAATTCAAAGGATGAACCTAAATTAACCACATGAAATTATGAAAGTGACATAACATAGATTCTATTAATGAAGTGTGTAAAACAAAGTTTCAATGTAGCAATAAGATTGCAAATATAAACCAATTTCAAAAGATGTTTATTCGTTTCCAGATGAAGCATTTTATAGAGTTTACATCATAATTATATTGAGAGTCTTATGGATGGAAATTAGAGCTAAAGTGACATCTCAGTTTTTCAAATTTAATAGAACATTTCCTTTTCACGATTCATTATTAGAGAAGCAAATCATGAAAGGACATATTATTAGCATTGATCCATTCGGTCTTCATCAGATCATCAAACCTTAGTTCTTGAATCTCACTCGCTTGATATAGATCATGCTCATTTGATATTCTGCTTCCTACAGGTGTACCATAACTAATTTGATCGAGAGTTTGACTTGAGTGATGTGTTGATCTTGTGAACCTCCACCTATGGCTGATAAGTGGATTACTATCTTGGAAACATTTGGAAACTTTGGACATGCCCCTGCTAGTTTATAACACATGGAATCCTATAAAAACTTTGAATTAGTTGCAAAATGTTAGATGAACTACAAAATTTTCACAATTCGGCAACTTATATCTAATCAAAGAAAATTTATAAAGAAAAACATATAGATTTGAGATAATAATGGGATTTTACCTAATTAATGTTTTTTCATGGCTCAGATGACACTTAACTCATGGTATAGGTATAATGATATGAGAATAAGTCACAAAAAGAGTGAAAATGAGAGACAAACTATAAAAAATAAGGCAATTTTGGAGGCTCAACATTCCCCCATGCTCAAGGTTTTGCATGTACTCATGCACCTATGGTTGACAAAAAATCCAAAATTGTAGTGATGTTGTTTAGAGAACTGCTTCTGAAGCATGAACCAAAATGTTCAAATTTGTTGTATTGCTTTGATCTTCACATTCACTAACCATCTTGGTTTCTTCATTAGAAACTTAGCTCGTAATCCTTTGATACTTTGTTGGATCATCTTGTTATTCTTTTTAAGCCTTTGATTATTTTTATACCATTAACACATGTGTATAAGCATTATTTAATTTTGTGTCTTGATCAATTGAATTTCATGTTTTATATGACTATTCAATAAATCAAGTTCAAATATCTCTTGCTTAGTGTTTTAATAATTTCTTGTTTTTTAGGAGAAGGAATATTTGTTTCTAGTTTAGGTTGAGAAAAGACTGTAATATCATTATGAAATTTTGGTTCAAAAGGAGATTTTACCTCTTCCTGTTGTGCTCCTTTCTTCCATGAATCAAATTAGTCGTATGCCTATTTCTAGACAACATCTACCTTTAGAGTTTTCCTTATAAAAGATCCTGATGGAACCTATGTCTTAGTATCATCGATCTGTATGGTTTCAGGTGGGCATGGATTGATTTGTCTAGTCATGCTTCTTATTAACCTTCTATTCTTCCTTCCTTGTTGTTTAGACTCTGCTATTCTTTTGTCTCTTTTCCTTTTAACACTCTACCTCTGAGGTTTTCTCATGTATTTCTTTAGCAGTTTTGGTTGTTTAATTTCATTGGATTTCTTTCTTATAATATCCTTTGATTCATTCTTTTTATGTCCTTGATTTCCTTGTTTTCTCTTTTGTCTATCCAATTATTTGTCTAATATTTTATTCCATGTCTTCAAATTTTATTAACCTATGCTTCTATTACACCCTTGGTAGCCAAATATTCATTTTATTTAACTCCTTTCTTAGTGTTAGGGTTTGAGGAAACCCTTATTCGACTTCTCCTTTTCATTTTGGCCTTCTCCTCTTCCATACTTTTAAAAAAATGATTTCTCAATAGGAAGTCCCTCTAATTATCATTATTAGCCGTTAATTCCACCTCAACAAGTAGGCTTGACTAATCGTGATGATATTGAGCTTTGTTTATGTTTCTTGCGTCTCATTGAATGTTAAATTCTATCTTCTTTAGACTCTACATGAGATACTATGGTAAATTTAATTCCTACCCTTTTATAAAATGCATCAATAACTAGGTGTGATAAAATAATAGGGTTCCCTATCTCCCTTCACAAGTAAGAAACTTTTGCAAAACGAACAATATATTTCACCATTTTGATTTTAATGCAGGTTCTGGAATTCCATTTTTAAATAACAAAATATCCATACCTGGGTTATGCAAGAAAGACTTCCATGTTTCATATATTAACCTCTGATTCTTGAACCAACTTTCACCATTTCTAGGGAGCTCTACTACTTCTGCTATAAATGATTATGTCATCTTCAATTTAAGTCCCCATTCTCTGCTTCGACCCCATCAAATGGTCATACAAATTCTTTGGTTACTTCTATTTCATGGTCTTCTTCTCAAATAACTTTAACCAACCCACTTTCTGCAACTATTCTTTGACTTTAGGGTAGGAAACCAAGAATTTTGCACCCACATGCTCATGTTGGATAATGACTCCCATTGCTACAGAAGAAGTCTCACTCTCGAATTGCCTTTTTTAACAATTTATTATAGGGATTAATGGAGAGAAATGGATGGTGAAATGGAATTCAATGAGGGATAATAACTTTTAATGAAAATGAAAGGCTTTGGTGATTTTTTTATAATGGGATTCTCCTTTTTGAATCATAATTACTCATAAACTTTGGAGTTTTGAATTCTCCGAAAAAAATATGGATAATTTCTAAGATATGATGGAACATAATGATAGGGAATGAGTTATGATATGTGTCCTCCTACATGAGATTCTTCTAAATGCTTATTCATAGTCCATATACTCATATATATAGTTTATACTTTAATAAAATTGATTGACAATTCATAATGTTACCTTTTGCATTACCTCACTTTTGTGCTCTCATCTTTCTTTTCTTGTAGGTTGAAATTAATGACTTGAGGAATTTAGCTACAAAATGTTGAACTAGCTACAAAATGTTAGCAGTCTTCAAAATTTTCTTTCAATTCTTCAGAGTACTTTTTGATGCTCAAGGATAATGATGCTAATAATCACTGATGATGTTGATAAATTGAATAAGTTCTATTTTGAAAAGAGAAACAAATTCTTCAAACTAATTAGTTTGAATAAAAAAATTATTTGCAAAGAAGAAATGGGAAAAGAGAAAAGGAAACAAAGGAAAGGAAAAGGAAAATCTAAGTTGCCAAAAGATTTTAGTTTTCAACTAGGTCTTTCTACACAGTGTATGCCAACAATGTTGGTTTTCATAACTATGCATTTTTTTTTTTTTTTTTTTTTTTTTTTTTTAATAAAAAATAAATCACATCTCTTTTGGTGGTAAAGGAGAAAAATCTCCCTTTCATCTCAATTTCAATTCAATTTTTTTTTTCGTTGTCTTTGAACAAATTCTTCTCTTGTTAAGGGCTTATGATAGAGCTTTAATCTATGGCCATTAAAAATAAAAGTGATCCCTTCTTCATAAATGGTCTTAATCCTGACTGTTCCATTATCAAAAATTGTTTCTGCCTCATAGGGGCTCAACCAATGTGTTTGAAAATTTCCTTGAAAATATTTAAACTTGGAATCAAAGGGAAGAGCCTAAGCACATGGCTTGAAGTTTTTGACTTTGATGAAATTTTCATGCCATATTTTTCTTTGTTGTTGGATTATGTTTGTCCTTTGAATGACACCTTGTCTAATCTCATCCAATTCATTTAGTTGTTCCAATCTTTGTTTTTTAGTTTCAGAGAGATCTAGCCCCAATTTTTCTACTGTCTTGTAGGTCTCTAGTTGGAATTCAGTAGGAAGTAAAACTTTCTTCCCATAGGAAAGCTCATAAGGAGTATGTCATGTTGTATTCCTCCATGTAGTTCAATATACTCATAGTGCTTCTGGAAGTCTTTCTGTCCAATCTCTTCTATGTAGATGCACAGTCTTGGTTAGTATGGCTTCAAAAATTTGTTGGTGGATTCCACTTGTCCATTGGTTTGTGGATGATGTGGAGTGGATTTGTGATGCCTAATATTGTATTTCTCCATGATATTTTTCATTAACTTAGATGTAAATTATGCACCTTGATCTGTTATAATTTCTCTTGGAAAACTAAAATGAGTGAAAATATTCTCAAAAAGAAATGTAACAACAATTTTAGTAACAAAATTTAGTGGCTTAGCCTCTACCCATTTGGTAACATAATCAGTGCAAATGAGTATATACCTATTTTTCTTATATGAAGAATTAACAAGTCCAATAAAATCTAAAGCCCATTTTTCATAAGGATTTATTAATACATGTGGCTGTAGAGGCATCTCATCTGATTAGATAGGTATGCCCATCCTTTGACTACTATCAGATCTTTTAACATATTCCTTGGCATCCTTAAAAATAGAAGACCAATAATATCCCAATAGAAGTACTTTATATGCAGTTCGTATGTTAGTAAAATGTTCTCCACATGATTCATCATGACATGTTATAAGTATTTAAGGTACTTCATCTTCTTGAACACATCTTCTAATGATCAGATCAGGTCATGTTCGATAAAATTCTCCTTCTATCTAGGGATAAGGCGCATTGGATTTAATGACACTTTATCTTTCTTTTGTTGATATTTGAGGAGGAAATTTTCATGTATCTAAATAATTAACAATATCTACAAATGAAGGAGTTTTAGTAGATACTGAAAATGATATTCATCAGGAAAATTATCTACTACAGGACTATCATTATTATCATTTTTCATCTTGGAAAGGAAATCAACAACTATATTTTCTTTTCCTGGCCCATATAAAATGGTAATATTGAATTCCCACAACAATAAAATCCATCTAGTAATTCTGCCATTAATAATTGGTGTGTTCATAAGATATCTAATAACACAATGATATGTGTGAATAAAAGTTTCATACCTAATGATATAATGTCTAAATTTATTAATGGCATGAACAACTGCTAAAAACTCATTTTCAGTGACTGCATAATTTAATTCTACATGAGTCAAATTTTTACTCGTATAATATATAGCATAATGAGTTGAGTTTTTTTGTCGCAATATAGCCCCTAAGGTTGTATCTGAAGCATTAGTAGAAATATGAAATGGAAGGGACCAATTTGGCCCTCTTAAAATTGGTGCTTTAGAAATTTTTTGTTTCAACAATTCAAAAGTTTTTTGACAATCAAAATTCTAATGAAATTCACAATCCTTAGTGATTAATTTGAAAAGTGGTGAAGTAAGCTTTGTGAAGTTTTCTATAAACATTCTATATTAACTTGTGAATCCATAAAACTTAGAAAATCTCTTTGAAATGCAGGCACCAAAATTTTAGAAATGACTTCAACCTTTGATGAATCAACTTTGATTCCAACACCTGAAATATGATGACCCAAAACAATTCCTTCGTTAAACATCATAAAGCATTTTTCATTACTTAATGAAAGATTAACTTCTTTACATCTAACAAGGACTTTTTCCAATTTTTCCATAGCTTCTTCAAAAGTATTCCCATAAATAGTAAAATCATCCATATAAACTTCTACACAATCATGGATCAAGTCAGAAAATATACCTAATACCACTCTTTGAAATGTAGTAGGTGCATTACATAGACCAAAAGGAGGTGCCTTGTAAGAATACATGCCCTATGGACATGTAAAAGTTTTTTTATCTTGATCTTCAGGTGCAAGTTGAATCTAGTTGTATCTATTGAAACCATCGTGAAAAGATAAATATTTATTTCTTGCTAGCGTATCTAATACTTGATCAATAAAAGGCAGTGGAAAATGATATTTTAAAGTTGCCTTGTTTAATTCTCAATAATCTATGCATACTCTCCACTTTCCATTTTTCTTAGGCACAATAACCAAGGGTGAAACCCATTGGCTATTTGAAATTGGGTAAATAAAATTCACATTGAGAAATTTCTGTAACTCTTCTTTAATAATATCTCAGATAAGGATTCATCCTTCTCTCGGGTTGTATTATAGGTTTGGCATTCTCTTGAATATAAATAGGATGCATACATGTATTTGGATTGATTCCTTTCATGTCAGTATATTCCCATGCAAATGTAGAGGAATGTTTTTGTAACATATTTATTAATTGTTTCGTTTGAAATTCCTCCAACTTGTTGTTGATATTTAATGTTTTATTGAGATCAATTTCTCCAGAGAATTGCTAAATTTTTCCATTGAGTTTAATGATAATTTAAGTGTCGAGATGAAAAATATTCAATATTGCAATTTTCTTGAAAGCTTGATTTAACATATGAACACAATAATTTTTTTCACAATAAAAAAAAAAAAAAATTACGGTTATTCCTTAAAATTCATTAATTTATCTTCCTCATCATTTTGTGAGATAGTCAAAATTGGTTGAATATCTTCATACTCTTCATCATATTCTTCAATCCATTCTTCATTCTCTATTTCATTTATTGCTCTTGCTAGTGTATATAATGTGAACGTTTTAGTAGTATTTCCATCATAAATAAACATGTCACGAGAACTACAACTTATGCATGCATCGACTGTAGCTAACCATGGCCTACTAAGAATCAATGGATGTCCTCCTATATTAGTTTTGGGAGTTAATATCATAAAATAAATAACATATTCCCATGAATATAGTGACACTGATACATCTTCCAATATACACGCATATTTGATCACAAATCTATTTGCTAATTGCAATAAAGTAGGATTATATTGAAGATTAGTTAATTTTAATTTATCCATAGTATTCTTTGTCATGATATTTATAATTGCACCAAAGTCAAAAAGTCAATCGATGTGTTTGGAATTTCAATATTATTGATATGAATCTTTACAATGGGATTACTTGGATCCAAGTATTTTTCAATTATTGGTTTTCCCATCATAATGTCTGCATTTTTTCCTACTAGTTGCACTCTTTGGATTTATTTTCTTTTTCTTCCAGGTTTTTAATACGCAACTCTGTTTTTTTGCAAAAATAGGGATTTCCTTTATAGCTTCAAGAAATGGAATTTTGATGCAAATATTTTTCAACTCATATAACATGTTATAATCAGGTAAAACTTTTTGCTTCTTTACACCTTTATCAATTTTTAATCTCTTCAGAAAAGGAATAATTTGTAAGGAAATAGAGGGTTTCTCATCTAAAGGAATTGTAGGAGTTGGTTTTATTTTGTTGTCATCTATTTGCGTAGAAATGTCTCCTTGTTCGAAGATTCTTCTCCTGTTCAATATTTTCCTCCTTTATAGGATTTTTCTCCCCTTTATATTCTTGAATGACAAAAGGGGGTGTTTTTTTTTGTAAACATCACCTAGATCTAATTTGGACATCATCTAAATCTAGAGGAGCTAACATATAGGGTTGAAAATTTTGGGTTTTAACATTGTCAATGGGTTGCTGAGGTGCTTTATTATTGGGATTGGGGAGTCGTTGTGCAGGAAACTGATTTGGTTTTTGAGGAAATGAAGTGGATGGTAATGGAAGGGGTTGACTTGTAGTCAATTGAGGTTGGAATTATGGCTGGAAAGGTTATGGAGGTTGGGGTGGATATTAATATTGAGGTTGATATTGAGAATATTGTTGAAAAGATTGAGAATATTATGGATTTCTACCATAGGAACCTTTCTATCCTTGTGACCAAGATGAATGTTTAGGTTGAGGTGTCCAAGATTTCCATGGTAAGGGCATGCTCCAATTACTTTGTGGTTTTGCAAGAGGTTGAAATTGTTCATTGGGATTTTGTGCCATACTTGTTTGATGAGATTGCCAAGGTATTCTTGGAGCAACATAAAAAAGATGTTCTATTTGACTTGTCCCTTCTTCTTCTTGGTAAACAGCCTTTAATCCTGTAATTAAAGGGAAATACTTTGTATCATGAGTGTCTGCACATATAACACAAATTTCAACACTACCAAGAGGACACTTTCATAATTCATGTTTCTTTCTACACTTAGGACAGAAAGTAGATAAAGCAATATTTTTAGCATTTTTCTTGATCTTCATTCTCAACATATCAATTTTCTCACTAATATTACCAGGAATATCAATTTTGAAATTATCAAGCAAATTTCCAAGTTTTTCTCGACTTACCATTATGATGCATATTTACTTACTCTTGACATAACTGAATCTCTTGGAGTCCTACCATATTTCAACTTTCCTTTTGAAATATGTTTTCACAATTCACAAATCCCTTGAAAAGATAGCTGAGACACAACTCCTTTATTGATTAAGTTAATAATATAAATCCATTCATCCCTTATAGATTTTAGTAAGAGAGTTTTTAATGTGTCCAATCCTAAATCATGCAATTTATCTCTTTTAACATTATATGTAAATCTCTCTACTAAATATTCAAGGATTCATCTTCTTTTTGAGTCATTTTAAAAACTTCTTCTTTAAGTTCATGATGTATGCAATAATATTTATATTTTTCTAAGAATATTATTTTCACGTCATCTCGTATCCTTATAGAATTAATTCCTAAACCCATGAACCATTTGAAAGCCCCATCTTTCAATGTGGCTAAAAACAATTTCAACTTTTGGGTATCAAGCAAATAATCATAAGATCTAGATAATACGTCAAACTCAAAAAGAAATTCTTTTGGGTCCTCAGTCCTTATACCATGAAAGTTAGGAAGAAAATATGGAGAGATATTCTTCATAATGGCAATAGTATCGCTATCTTGAATAGGACATCCAAAAGGATCCTCCTCTTCATGATAATCTCCATCATTTCCACTTCCACCTCTACCATCGTTCCTTGTAGTATTCTACCTCCTTTGCCTCCACAAATTATTGGTCTTTATTCTCCATTATGTACCTTTCCTTCTCATTCTACCATTATATATTCTTCAAAGCTTATGTGAGGTTCCTCAACTGGATTATCTACTTCTAGTTCCTCTTCTTTTGGTTCTTCTTCCACTGGTTCCTCTATCAATGGTTCTTCAAGAAAAAATTATTCTTCCTCTTCTTCTTCTTCCTCACTAGGTACTTCTAACTCTTGTCCAATGAGTTGTTCACTTGTTGAAGAAAATAATATAACTCCTTCAACTGTAGATGTAGGTTCTTCTACCACTACCTATGTAGATGAAGTTGGTGATTCTCTAGGTAGAATTTTGATCTTTGAACCTTAGAAAGTTTTAGTCTACCTACAAAATATGGAATGCGGGAGATGGAGCGTGATATGGTTCTTACAACACCACGTGGTCTAGTAGGGGTGGTTGGTGATGTTGGAATTGAACTATGCCCTCTAACAAATCTATCTATAGAATATCGTTCTCTATACATGCATCCTAAATTGTTTAATATGAGTTTTTAACTATGCATCTAATGAATGAAACTAGTATGAGATGCATTTGCACTAGATCTGGTTAGGAAGAACCCCAAAACACTCATGCAAGACTTAAAATGAAATCCTATTCATGAAGAAATCCAAATGGCCACACATACCTTTCTCAAGGAGAAATCTCTAAAGAAAGAAATAAATTCTAAACAAGAAAGCAATGAAATATTTAATCTATTGAATTGAAATGACAATTCTATTCTAGTAAAAGTAACACAATTCTATGCTAAGTTATTAATCTAATGGATTAAGCTATGGAAATCATAAAGTCTATTCTAAGAGCATTCAATTAATAAATCTCATCTAGAAAGCAATGAATTCTAACTCTAGAAAGCAATAAATATTAACTATAGAAAGGAAGTAAATTCTAGTTCTATGAAAGTAATAAATTATAACTCTAGGAAAGAACTAAACTTCTATACTAGCAAAAGCACAGGAACTCTATTCTAAATGGCTGACATGAAGTTACGTTTATCAAGGCAAGTTGAGATTACCGATGTGTGTATTTCAAATTAGAATTATTCATGACTAATGATTATCTAGAAATATAAGACTGATAAAATCAAGAAGTAACTAAAATGTTTTTGGTTACTTTCCAATTTACTCAAGTGCTTGACCTTTGTAAAGAAGACAAAATGAGTAAGTAAAAGATAGAACTAAAGCTACAAATGAAATCTATACTACTTAATTGCAACAGATGATTGATTTAAAGCTATGAATGAAAACTAAGCATAAAGGATTCTAAATGGAAATGAAATTAAACTATCTCGTACTTCTATAGGGGGCCCTCCGGAGATGCACGAGTGACTATAAACTTCATCGTACAAAATTAAGTCAACCACAGGAAATTATGAAAGTGCCATAACATAGTTTCTATTATTGAAGCATGCAAATTAAATTTTCAATACAATAAGCTTGCAAATATGAACCAAATTAAAAAGCTATCTATTCACTTCCAGATGAAGTATTTTATAGAGTTTACATCATAAATATATCGAGAGTCTTATGGATGGAAATTAGAGACAAAGTGACATTTCATTTTTTCAAATCTAATAGAATATTTCCTTTTAACAATTCACTATTGGAGAAACGAATCGTGAAAGGACATATCATTAGCCTTTATCCATTTGGCCTTCATCAGATCATAAAATATGAGTTCTTGAATCTCCCTCGCTTGATATTCCACTTCCTACAGGTGCGTCATAACTGATTTCACCGAGAATTTGACTTGAGTGATGTATTGATATTGTGAACTTCCACTTATGGCTGATAGATGGATAACCATCTTGGAAACATTTAGAAAAGGTGGACATGCTCCTGCTAATTTATAACACATGGATTCCCATAAAACCTTCGATTTAGCCGCAAAATGTTATAGGACCTGTAAAATTTGCACAATTCGGTAGCTTATGTCTAATCAAATAAATTTTGTAAAGAAAAACATATATATTTGAGATAATAATGGAATTTTGCCTGATTAATGTTTTTTCATCACTCAAATGACACTTAACGCATGGTAGAGGTATAATGATATGAGAATATGTGAAAAAATGGGTGAAAATGTTGTTGGGAAAAGTATCCAATACGGAATGACCCTATCCCACTCCAAGGGTGATAGTACCTCAGCAACAACCGAATGCAAAGCTATTCGAAATTACTTCTTTATGAGATGTAAGAGAGAGGAGAAAGAGATCCACTAACCGTTATCTTCCGCTAATGATTGATCCAATCTTCCCTCTTTGTTGCTTGCTCCCAGCTCCTTGCTCTTTCACTGGCCCAGCTACACCAAGATCCTGCAAAATAACAAGAGAGGGAAACTACAAGAGGCATACATTCATAATTGATTCAAGGATTAGAATAAATCAAATATACAAGTATCAATACGCCATTGAGACACATGCATATAGAAGAACCTCAAATGCTTTATTAATAGAAGAAGTAAAGTTCTGAGAGTGTTACAACCATAAGAGGCCCAATCCAGCAACACCTCCCAGCAGAAAGAAATCTCCTCTTCACCTCCTTTAAGCAAATCACCCAATAGTTCTATACTCAAACCAACAGCACTTCCTTACATTCACCAGATTCCAGCCCCCCTAGACCTCATGAGAGAGCTCTATATATAGGAGTTTTGGAGAAAGGATGAGTCAGCTTGAGCTTGGCATGGAGCTGACTAGTGTCCTCTCCCACTTCAGTTATTCTTCAGTTCTTGAGTCCACTTGGAGTTTCTTGCTTCCACTTGGAGATCTAGATCCTCTTACTCATCACAAGGCGAATTCCCTGATCCAAGTGTCATTTTGGAAGCTTCCTGGGCATTGACACCTTGAGGAATGACTGTGCCACTTGGCCAAACTTGCCCAGCGCAGGTAGCCTTCTTTGCAGTTGACATTCAATGCAGGTACACAGTGGAGCACTTGACATTCATCGCAGATGCTCAGTGGAGCAGTTGACATGATCCAGAATTAGCTTGTTTTTGAGTGTTTTCAGGTGGAGAACTGACATTTAGTGCTGTGGTTTGCTGACCTTGTTCCTTTAGGGGTAGGAACAACATGTTTAGGGACTTTGGATCCCTTAGATTATTGACATTTCATGCTTCATGCTGTAAGGCACAAAAATGTCTATAACAGTTGCCCCCTAAAGTATGAGGTCGTTTATCGGGTGAAATGCTTTATCAGGAGGATCCGAAGTTCATTCAATCACTGAGAGGTGACCTG
Source organism: Pinus tabuliformis (assembly GCA_031772625.1). Lineage (NCBI taxonomy): Eukaryota > Viridiplantae > Streptophyta > Pinopsida > Pinales > Pinaceae > Pinus > Pinus tabuliformis. The sequence continues at coordinate 773,793,523 of CM062804.1, read as the reverse complement.
TAATAAAATAAAATACAATACATTATGATTCATTCTGCTTTCATGATCTAGCTGAGGCGGGCATTCCCATGCTCAGCTTTAGAAATTCATTTTGGTACATAGAACAGACGATCGTCTGATGGTAGACTGATAATTTTCTGCTGAAATTATCATCCTTTGAGTAGGATGATCATCTGCTGCAATGATGTACATGTCAAATGTCTTTATATCCTGAACATATATCGCAGCCCGGATGGATGAAACTAGATCCGGGGTCTTCAAACTCGTTCGATCTTCACTCTAAGTACAAGTCGATCCATGTGATAATTGCGCTGAAGTCGAACATGGAAAGACATCGCTTGATTACCGGTCAATGATGTAAACCGTTAACAAGCGCGAGAGGAATCACCAATAATCACAATGACCCTCAGGGTACTGCAGTACAATTCACGTGGTGTGAATAAAGGACTTGGCGTCGAACACCACGCAAAATCTTCTGGTCGACGGTCATTGATGTATACCTGTCGCCGGAAGTGAGAAACTTGCCATTGAGGCATGCAAGCTTCAAAGTACTGAGGGGGGTGTTCCTAGATCAACTTCTTGGATAATGAGCTGAAGTCGACAAGAAGCGATCCGTCAAAGGAGGGCCTTAATGAATCCCACATCAGTGACACGGAACGGAGCTAATGATTTTAGTGGAGGTGAAAACAATCTGTGAAATATGATTCAGGGTGGCGATCATGGGTGGATGAAGGATAATGTATGGCAGTGGATGGGACACGGTTGACTCTTTCTGAACAACTTCTCTTGAACATATAATGACACTGATGTGATGGATCGGTAGCATTACCCCAAATGTGGATGGTTTGGCGAAGACCATGGTGATGAGACCGGTGAATGAAACAACCCAACCCGATGTGATACGGAGGACAAAGTGTCATGTTCAAGAGCGACTTGCTACCATTAAAGCTTTGAGGTTCTCCCAATTTTTCCCCAGTCATTTCTGACCAGTACCTCTTTATTTTTGTCAAGCTTGAGGAGGATAACATATGCTTGTTCTATAACCTGCCCTTCGGGCAAGCCCATCGCTATGTTTTAACGAGCCTAGCGATAGGGAAACTCGTTCTCATCTGAAGACAAGTTTGTCGCTATTTAATCATTTTAACGAGTCTAACGACAAGGAAAACTCGGTCCTTTTCATTTTTAGAGAGTCTGAAAAGGTACAGAAAGTCAACTCCAAAATTCCTTTTTCGTCGTCTAATCCCTTAAGTCCGAAAAAGTATAAAACAATACAGAAGGGATGAGTTTTTGATAACTTTAACGAGCCGAATAAAACAAGCGCTCAACCTTTTTGTGTAATAATCCCTCAGGTCCAAAAAGATTAAAATCTAGAGGAGGGATAGCTCTTCCGGTCACTTTAACGAGCTGGAAGGCCAAAACTCGGCAAACTTTTCATATTTTACGAGTCAGATGAAAAGAGCTCAAAGAAGACTCGTCTTTTGAGGAACGAGTGATAAACAGGGATAGCAGGAGATTCCAGGTACAGGTTGGAATTTTCCAATCACGGCAGTGTCACAAGGATGGCTAGGTGAAATCACTCTTCGCAGCTGTTCCTCAAAATGGGTAAACAATCATATGGAGGTGAACGATTGGCCAAATGGAATGGAGGTGGCAGGTGCAAAACACGACCAAGGCTTTTTATGGCTAATAAATTTACGATCACAATGGTTATTTACCGGAATATGTTCATTTTTTAATGAGCTTGAACTGCTCAATCTTATGTTTATTTTTTAACGAGCATGAACTATGTGCTAAAACTGCTCGGATCTCGCTTTTCTATTTTTTAACGAGCATAAATTCCACGGTAAAACTGCTCGATATACCAGTCATAAGATAAGAAATGTCTCCTGTGAGATCTCTATTTTTTATAGAGCTTCATCTTCACTAAGCTTTGCTCCCTCTCATCCTTTCTTTATGCAAGTTCGGAAACGGCTAATCCTACGAGTTTAAAGGGTTAGACCTACAGGTTTAAAGGGAGGACCTAAAAATTTAAAAAATAAATAGTCGTCCCTTGCTTGCACTCCAAAAGGTTGCATGCCCCCAGGTGTAAGGTATAATTTGAAAGCTGCCCCTACTTATCAGATAAAACATTTGTTTTAAAGGGTGAGGCTTGCCTCTTTCTGATTACCCAAAGATTTGTTTTGTTAACACCATTAAAAGAAAACATTTCCTCGGCACTGTCTACCGAAGTAGACAATGGTGAATGACCTTTGTCAAACAAGTAACCTTTGACAAAAGAATCCTGTTCTAGAACAACCCCTCTTCCATCCACAGACGGGGTACGGACTAGTCATATTCTTTCGCAGAAATTCTGCCTTATACCCAAGGTTTCCTCTGCCCCTAGCAGACCAGGATGCATGCCCCCTGGGTTCCAGTCCCATCTTTCTGAATCACTCGCACTCATCGGGAAGGAGGACTGGGGGTGGAGACATTTCTTGGGTGAATAGACCATTGAGGGTTGGTATGTGACTATTTGCGATGCGTGATCCCGGAAATGAAAGTTGGTCTACGAGCTTGACCATTCTCCCTTCGTGTGGAAAACACATTACTCTAAAGAGTGAGGAGACTATAGCTCCCGTGCAATATATATAGTCTCGTCCAAGGAGTAGGTTATAATCCAAGGGTCCTTGAACGACCATCACATTCATTTGAACGGTCTTCCCTTTCAATGTAACAGGCACATTGGGGAGGATCCCTAATGGTCGACTGGTTCCTTTATCAAAACCCCAGAGATTTCTTATCTCAGGCAAAAGCTCCGGGGAACCCAGTGCTTTCCAAGCAATAGAGGAAAGGATACTCACAGATGCCCCTTCATCAATGATAGTTCCAGCCATTACCATTCTGTAAATTTGGACTATGATTCTGAATGGTATACTGGCTGGTAACCGGGGTCTGCCTAGTTGGTTCCAATCAAAGGACACAACCAGGTTGCTTGGTGGTGGGACCGAATACACGGCCGGGTATGACCCTGACGATGTTCCTTCCTGCGATAAAGGAATGGGCGCATTGCCCTGATGCTCATCAGAGTCGATGTTGATGAAAAGAATCTGGATGGTGTCATCCTTATTCTCTTCAGTGAGGGTGTCATTTGAAGATGAATCTTCAGTGACGGTGTCATTTGAAGATGAAACCTCTGAAGGCGGAACCGGGTCAACTGCCGTTTCGACCTTTAGACTTTCGTCTGGTCTGGATTCAGTAGGTTCATTTTCAATGACTGACTCTTCAGCTGACCACTTGAGCGGGCCAGCTGTGTTTTCAACCAACGAAGGACTTGGCACGAGTTTTTTGTATCCAGGAGGAAGTCTCAGTGGTGAAACCGGCCGATCTTCCAAAACTCTCTTCGCTTCGTCTAAGAAGGGACAACGGTGGATGGCGTGATCGCCTTCACACAGTCTGCAGGGGAATCTTGCTCCCCTTCTTTGTCTTGAACCTTCACTTTCGCTGGTTGACGGTAAGCATTCAACATGGCTATCAGAGGTTGATGCTCCCGAATTGTGCAACCGAGGGGATCAGTCCCTTAGTATCCGGGGAATACAGGGACAATCTCTATGGAAGTGGTCTCCTCTACATATGACACATGGCGATTTGGGCCCGGTCTGTGTTGTGTGTGGATTTTTGTCAGATGTCCTTTTCTTGCCCCCAGTCGCCTTAGGCTCCTTCTTCTTCTTCTCCTTCTTCTTCTTCTCCTTCTTCTCCATGGGAGCTTGGCTTTTGCTGGCTCTACCTTGCGAAGATGAAGGATTAGAGGAAGAGTTATAGGAAGTAGAAGGTTGGTGGGCAGCTCTAGACTGATCTAACTATTGACTTGACTGTTCAGGAACCATGGTGCTCTGAACTACATTGGTTGAGAATAGCCAAATTGGCAGGCCAATTGTCAGTCCTGGAAGCGACAATGTGGCCATGTGGGGCGCACCAACTTCTCCCCAAGAGGAGAAAGGACTAGGATTTCCATCTTGTGGAATTCCTTGGTTGGGGCGTTCCATGTTCTCAACCTACAGATCAACGCGGGAATAGGAGGTGATTATGTTCCGTTTAAAATAAATTTTATAACGACGCTTTAGACACAACTTGCTTTTTCACTTTTTAAGAGTCGAGAAAAAGCTAAAGATGACTCTAGTCTCCTTCGATGTTTTAACGAGCCCGAAGTGACAAATGCTCGGATGGGCTTTTTCAGTTATAGAGTTTGAAAAAGTCCAAAAGAAACTGCTCTGGAGTTCTAGGCAGAGGGTGTGCCAAACTTTTCGCAAAACCACAGAATACGTTTTACGGTACGAGTGGTCGATCTTCGTGAATGCTGTGTTCACTGCATTGCGATCAGTAGGGCGGCCGACACGGTTTCCTATGGATAAAGGCTTTGTTCCTATAGGGGTCTCCCAATATATACGCGACGGTACGTGGGAGCACAAGTCCGTATTGATACTTATCGCTTCACTGTGGAGGAATCACCCAACCACTCAACGCTAAGATATCACGTTTAACGACGCCGGAACACGTCTCTAGCTTAGACCTCTATGTGTTTGCGTTATGTTTCAATGCGTTGTTATGTAAATTCAATTTATTTTAAGGTTGATCTTGTTTAGCAGTTTGCCTTTATGGATCACCACGAGATGTATGATAACACTCCTAAATGCAGTCTAAGATGATAAGCAAGCTTTTCAATCTTTCAACTTTGAAAATCTTAACTACTGAGGGAAAAGAAAGAAAACATCTTTTCACACAGATCATAGAGCACACACTAATGCACTTTTTCCTAAATCAACATGCAAACTGTCATAATGCACATACACAATGCAGGTATTTCTTTTCTCTTTCTTAATGTTTGTGCGATACAAAAAGAAAGCTGTTGTATAACTTTGAATTCAATTTCAAGTGAAAGCAAACAAGCTTGTCCAAAATCAAAAGACACCTTAAGATTTACTTGTTTCGACACTAGAAATATATAAATTCAAACCATATGACGAAAGCAAAAGCTCAATCATCTATGAACAGCAAATAAACTAACTCTTAAGATCAAAACGACACTTATCACAGGTCTAGATCTAAGAGGCCACAACAAGACTAGTTCGCTTCTCGTTATGGGAAACTGCAAATGATATAAGAAATACACAAAGAACAAATACAGTTTCTTTATACAACTGAGGCGGAATAGTGGCAAGGAAAGTTGGTTTCAGATAGGTACATTAACTGGTAACAGGCTGCAAAAACAAGAGTGAAAACAGGGCAAGAAACAGCAGGAAACCCCAGTAGCACAAGGCAAGACTAGTTCAGCGCAGGTAGTACACTGTCACTTTGACATTCAGCGCAGGTAGCCCGTTCGGGAATTGCGCTGAAATGCAGACAGCCTTCACACAGCCTGCACTGAAGAACGAAACTTTCGTTTCTCTTGGTTTCCGGGTCACAGATTGCTCAAAAATTCACAGTTTTTGGCCAAATCAGAAGCTATCAGTCAAGTACAGACTAAGGGATGACAAGGAGGATGAAAAGCTATCACTAAGAGCTTATTAGAGTCCTTGTGGATCAGCTCTTCAAATCATAAACTTTCCCAGAAACTGAGCTAGAGTAGCTGCCCTCTACTTTGCATTTGAAAGATCCAAATGCAGTTCGATTCGGTACTCCCTGTGTTTATGAAATGAATAGCAAAAACACAAACAACCAACAAGATACGATCCCCAGCGGAGTCGCCAATTTGTTGTTGGGAAAAGTATCCAATACGGAATGACCCTATCCCACTCCAAGGGTGATAGTACCTCAGCAACAACCGAATGCAAAGCTATTCGAAATTACTTCTTTATGAGATGTAAGAGAGAGGAGAAAGAGATCCACTAACCGTTATCTTCCGCTAATGATTGATCCAATCTTCCCTCTTTGTTGCTTGCTCCCAGCTCCTTGCTCTTTCACTAGCCCAGCTACACCAAGATCCTGCAAAATAACAAGAGAGGGAAACTACAAGAGGCATACATTCATAATTGATTCAAGGATTAGAATAAATCAAATATACAAGTATCAATACGCCATTGAGACACATGCATATAGAAGAACCTCAAATGCTTTATTAATAGAAGAAGTAAAGTTCTGAGAGTGTTACAACCATAAGAGGCCCAATCCAGCAACACCTCCCAGCAGAAATAAATCTCCTCTTCACATCCTTTAAGCAAATCACCCAATAGTTCTATACTCAAACAAACAGCACTTCCTTACATTCACCAGATTCCAGCCCCCCTAGACCTCATGAGAGAGCTCTATATATAGGAGTTTTGGAGAAAGGATGAGTCAGCTTGAGCTTGGCATGGAGCTGACTAGTGTCCTCTCCCACTTCAGTTATTCTTCAGTTCTTGAGTCCACTTGGAGTTTCTTGCTTCCACTTGGAGATCTAGATCCTCTTACTCATCACAAGGCGAATTCCCTGATCCAAGTGTCATTTTGGAAGCTTCCTGGGCATTGACACCTTGAGGAATGACTGTGCCACTTGGCCAAACTCGCCCAGCGCAGGTAGCCTTCTTTGCAGTTGACATTCAGCGCAGATACACAGTGGAGCACTTGACATTCAGCGCAGATGCTCAGTGGAGCAGTTGACATGATCCAAAATTAGCTTGTTTTTGAGTGTTTTCAGGTGGAGAACTGACATTTAGTGCTGTGGTTTGCTGACCTTGTTCCTCTAGGGGTAGGAACAACATGTTTAGGGACTTTGGATCCCTTAGATTATTGACATTTCATGCTTCATGCTGTAAGGCACAAAAATGTCTATAACAGAAAATGAGAGATAAAATGTGTAAAATGTTGAAAGTGTGCAACAAGAAATGCTAAATTTAGAAAGTGCTAAAAATAGAACTGCTAAAATAACACTTCTAAAAATAGCAATTTGGCCAATAAGCATTTTGGCCACCTTGGGTGAGAGGTGAAACTACTAAATATAACATCTTCTAGAAATAGCATTTCTGGGTCCCTTTCTATTTATAGGAGTCCCTGGTCTATCTATAGGAAGTAAATTCGAATTTGGTCTTACCAGTAGTTTGGAATATTAATTAATTAATTCTCCATGAGTTAATTAGTTAAGGAAAAACAAACTTGAGGTCTTTGTGAGAACATGCAATTATTTCTCCACTAATTGGGGAATGTGTCCTTGATTTACTCCACTGATTGAGGAATTAAGGATGAGATCTATATTGAGAGGATCAATTGGCTTAGTTTAACTTAGTCAAGTTTAGTTAGATTAATTTAACAAGTTGTTAAATTAATGAGATATAGTTTGTTGATGCTTGCATGCATGTGACAACTATTATTTTCAGATAACTGTGTATTCACTCATGGATAACTGATGCATGTCAGTTCTGTCAGAGACCCAGTTGAGATCAGAGAAGGGATAGTGTACTATCATTTGAATGAATATTTTTCCTATAAAGGAAGCTCATCCATGATGAGGATTTATCTCCTTCAGGTTTGTGCAGTTAGATCAAAGGTTAGTGAGTGTGTGAAGAGGCCAATTCACACAGGTGGCAGCACTGGACCCCAAGGAAAACTACACAAGGAAATAGGAGGCTTGGAGGGCAGAGGAAAAGGTTTGTGAGAAGCCTTTGACTGTCTATGAGCAGTAGAGGGATTGTACTGAGAGCTGGATAGCTTCCGAGTTAAGGATTTGTGTAATCCAGACTATATTTCCACTTGTATGATAATACAGAGATGGGGTTTTAGGGAGGTGCTTTCCCCGGGTAAATTCTTCTGTGTTATGTGTGATTGATTCCTTCTTATCACTTATATGTGTTCTTATTGATGTTGCTCATGGTTGATTAAGCTTCCGCTAAATTGTTTGTAGAAGTAGATCAAGTGTTTTTCTTTAGTACATTGCATTACCAGGTGATCTACAGGTGGGAAATTTCTACATGGTATCAGAGCTAGCTGATTTGTAGAAAAATTTCTACATGGTATCAAAGCTAGCTGATTTGTAAAAAAATTCTACAAAATTCTACATGGTATTGGAGCATAGGTGATCAAGGAGGGAACAATATACTGAGAGGAGATTTCAAAGTTTTGAGTTTTGGGCCGCGAGTTTGCAGAGCAGATCTAAAAATTTATGTACAAAATTTTTAGAAATAAATAGCAGATTTGGATTCCTTGCGAAAAAATACCCAAAATCAAAAAACAAATCGGCTGAATAGGAGTTCGGATGAGGGAGATATCGCTAATTTAAAATCAACTCTTTTTCTAGAAAATTTCGTGACCTCGGGAAAGTGGAAATAGATTGGTGTGCTAGCCAAGAACTTATATGCACTTGAGGTACAAGATGCATGCAAAGCCTTGAGGAGCAAGACAAAGGTTAGATACTTGGTGGTTGAGAGGGAGAGTAAATTACCTCTCAACATGCAGAGCTAGAATAAGTCTCAAACAATTGTGGAGGAGCCATGATTAGTGCAGCAGCTTCAGGAGGTTGTGGAGCAGCCTATTACAGGGAAAAGTGTCTACTCAGAACTGCTTATCCCACTAAGGTGTGACAGCTGCCTTAGAAACAAACAGAGTAAAGCTACTTTCATTTTTCCTTTATGAATTATAGATAGAGAGGAACAAAAATACCAACCTCTATCTTGCGCTAATCTCTTGATTTGATTCCTCTCTTCCTTGATAGTCTTTCGCTACTTGTTCCCTTGCATGCCCAGCTTCACAAAGTACTTGTAAGATCACAGTAGCATAGCACTATACAAAGACATGGATCTATAATCATAAAAAATCTAGGATCAGATGTAAATTGACCATACAAATGCAGCAAACATCAATGACACAAGAGCATGGAGGAAAACTTGAATAGATTTTATTGATAAACAAGAAAGAGCCAAGAGGAGTTACAACCAGTTGTTCTGACCCAACATTAACCTCCCAGCAAGGAAGCCCCTCTTCACCTCATACAAAGCTTAGATCACCCAACAATCTGATGTTTATCTCAAGAAACCAACAACAATTCCTTACAATATGCAAAATTCCAGCCTCTGGATCTCTAGGATGAGGGATCCATATATAGATATCTGTAATGGAGATGAGTCAGCTTATGATTTGATTAGTGTCTTCCTTCTGATAGTTCTTGCTTCCACTTGGAGATTGATGATCTCTTACTCATCCTTGGTCGAATTCAGAGAGGCAAGTGTCACAGGAGAAGTTTCTGGAAGCTTCCATTGCCTCTCCACCTCGCGGAATGACACTTCCATTTGTCATTTCTTGCCCATCGCACCCCATAGAAAGGCTTTTTGAAATTCAACGCACCCACGCAGTGTACTTAGGTGAGATGCAACACACTTGGCCAGTGGAGCAGCTGAAATGATCCTGTTTTGACCAATTCTGAGCAGTTTTTCATGGAGAACTTCTGGGAGAAGCTGTAATCTGTTCACCTTGTTCTTTTAGGGGTTAGAAAAACACTTTTAGGGACTTAGGAGCCCTTGGTTTATGGAAATTTCATGCTTGGGGTTGTAGTGCCCAAAAATGTCTATAACAGTTGCCCCCTAAAGCATGAGGTCGTTAATCTTTTGATGTCGGGTGAAATGCTTTACTATGAGGATCCGAAGTTCTTTCAAGCTAGGAGGAGACCTGTAATAAGATACAATACAATACATTATATTCATAATATTTTCATGATCTAGCTGAGGCGAGCATTCCCATGCTCGGCTTTATAAATTCATTTTCATGTACATAGGACAGACAATTGTCTGAGTGTAGACTAATGATTCTGATAGAGCCATCATCCCTTTGATTGGATGATTATCTGTGCAGCAATGATGTACATTTGATGTTTTTATTTTCTTGAATGTATATCACAGCCCGGATGGATGAAACTAGATCCGGGGTCTTCAGTCTCGTTCGATCTTCACTCGAAGTACAAGTCTATCCATGTGAGAAATGTTCTGAAGTCGAACATGGAAAGACATCGCTTGATTACCAGCCAATGATATAAGCTGTTAACAAGCACGAGAGGAATCACCGATAATGATAATGACCCTCAAGGTACTTCAGTACAATTCACGTGGTGTGAATAAAGGACTTGGCGTCGATGTTACAGGGAAAAGTGTCTATTTAGAACTGCTCTATGCCACTAAGGTGTGACAGCTGCCTTAGAAACAAACAGAGAAAACTACTTTTGTATTTCCTTTATGAACTATAGATAGAGAGGAATAGAAAGAACCAACCTGTGTCTTGCGCTAATCCTTTGATCCAATCCCTCTCTTCTTTGACAATCTCCAGCTACCTGCTCCCTTACTTGCCCAGCTTCACAAAGTACCTGTAAGATCACAGAAGAAGAACACTATACAAAGACATGGATCTATATTCATAAACAACTTAGGATCAGATTTAAGTTAACCATACAAATGTAACAAACATCAATGATACAAAAGCATGGAGGAAAACTCAAATAGTTTTTATTGATAAACAAGAAAAGATCCAGGAGGAGTTACAACCGGTGGTTCCTGACCCAGCATCAACCTCCCAGCAAAGAAGCCCCTCTTCACCTCAAACAAAGCATAGATCACCCAATACTCTAATGTTTGTCTCAAAAAACCAACAACAATTCCTTACAATATGCAAAATTCCAGCCTCTGGATCTCTGAGATGAGGGATCCATATATAGATATGTGTAAGGAGGATGAGTCAGCTTGTGATTTGATTAGTGTCTTCTCTCTATCAGTTCTTGCTTCCACTTGGAGACTGAAGGCCTCTTACTCATCCTTGGTCGAATTCAGTGAGGCAAGTGTGACAGGAGAAGATTCTGAAAGCTTCCATTGTCTCTCCACCTCATGGAATGACACTGCCATTTGTCATTTCTCACCCATTGCACCCCACAGAAGGGACTTTTGAAATGCAACGCACCCTCACAGTGTATTTAGGTGCAATGGAATGCACCTAGCGAGTGGAGCAGCTGAAATGATCCTGTTTTGACTTATTCTGAGCAGTTTCTGGTGGAGAACTTCTGGGAGAAGCTGTAATCTGTTGACCTTGTTCCTTTAGGGGTTAGAACAACACTTTTAGGGACTTAGGAGCCCTTGGTTTATGGACATTTCATGCTTGGAGTGGTAAGGCACAAAAATGTCTATAACAGTTGCCCCCTAAAGTATGAGGCCGTTAACCTTTTGGTGTCGGGTGAAATGCTTTATTATGAGGATCCGAAGTTCTTTCAATGCTGGGAGGAGACCTGTAATAAGATACAATACAATACATTGTCTTCATACTGTTTTCATGATCTAGCTGAGGCGGGCATTCCCATGCTTAGCTTTATAAATTCATTTTCATGTACATAAGACAGACAATCGTCTGAGGGTAGACTGATGATTCTGATAGAGCCATCATCCTTTTGGTAGGATGATTATCTGTGTTGCAATGCTGTACATTTGATGTCTTTATTTCCCTGAATATATATCGCAGTCCGGATGGATGAAACTAGATCCAGGGTCTTCAATCTCGTCCGATCTTTACTCGAAGTACAAGTCGATCCATGTGAGAAATGTTTTGAAGTCGAACATGGAAAGACATCGCTTGATTATCATTCAATGATGTAAACTGTTAACAAGCGCAAGAGGAATCACCAATAATGATAATGATCCTCAAGGTACTGCAGTACAATCCACGTGGTGTGAATAAAGGACTTGGCGTCGAACACCACGCAAATTCTTTCGGTCGAAGGTCATTGATGTAAACCTGTCGCCGGAAGTGAGAAACTTGCCATTGAGGCATACAAGCTTCAAAGTACTGAATGGGGTGTTCCTAGATGAACTTCTTGGATAATGAGCTGATGTTGACAAGAAGTGATCTGTCACAGGAGGGCCTTAATGAATCCCACATCAATGACACGGAACGGAGCAAATGATTTTGATGGAGGTGAAAACGATCTGATGATATAATGTTCAGGGTGGCGGTCATGAAGGAATGGAGTATAATGTATGGTAGTGGGTGGGACACAGGTGACTTCTCTGGATGACTTCTCTTGAACATATCGGCGACACTGATGTGATGGATTGGTAGCATTAACCCCAAATGTGGATGGTATGGCGTGACCATGGCGATGTGACCGGTGAATGAAACAACCCAACCTGACTTGGACACGGAGTGGAAGTGTCATGTTCAAGAGCGACTTGCTACCAATAAAGATTCTTTGAGTTTTCTTCCCAATTTTTCCCCAGTCATTACTGACCAGTACCTCTTTATTTTTGTCAAGCTTGAGGAGGATAACATATGCTTGTTCTGTAATTTTCCCTTCAGGCAAACCCATCGCTATGTTTTAACGAACCTAGCGATAGTGAAACTCGTTCTCGTCTAAAGACAAGTTTGTCGCTATTAATCTTTTTAACGAGTTTAACGACAAAGATAACTCGGTCCTTTTCAATTTTAGAGAGTCTGAAAAGGAACGTAAAGGTAACTCCAAAATTCATTTTTCGTCATCTAATCCCTTAAGTCCGAAAAAGTATAAAACAATACAGAAGGGATGAATTTTCGATAGTTTTAATGAGCTGAACAAAACAAGCGCTCGATCTTTTTGTGCAATAATCCCTCAGGTCCAAAAAGATTAAAATCTAGAGGAGGGATAGCACTTCCTGTCCCTTTAACGAGCTGGAAGGCCAAGGACTCGGCAATCTTTTCATATTTTACGAGTTATTTGAAAAGAGCTTAAAGGAGACTTGTCTTTTGAGGAACAAGTGATAGAACGGGTAGCAGCTGATTCCAGGTAAGGTTTGGAATTTTCCAATCACGGCAGTGTCACAAGGATGGCTAGTGAAATCACTCTTCGCAGCTGTTCCTCAAAATGGGTAAACAATCAAATGGAGGTGAATGATCGGCCAATGAAAAAGTGGAGGTGACGGTGCAAACACGACCAAGGCTTTAATGGCTGAAGTACTACATTCACGGGTTATTTACCGGGGAATAGTTCATTTTTTAATGAGCTTAAATGCGGGTGGAAACATTTGCTCATGTCTTATGTTTATTTTTTAACGAGCTTGAACTATGTGCTAAAACTGCTCGATTAATCCAGTCGTGTGATAAGAATGTCTCATATAAAAACGGCAACTTTTAGAGTTTTGCCCCACATCCTTCCTTTATGTAAGTTAGGAAACGACCAATCCAAAAAATAGATAAATGATCGCTCTTTGCTTGCATTCCAAAAGGTTTGCATGCCCCCAGGTATAAAACAGAGTTTCAAGGTCACCCTCTATTCGAGCTGACAAAACATTTGTTTTATAAGGAAGGGTATACCTCTTTCAGGCTACCCAAAGATTGCTCTATTCACAGCGCAAACAAAACACTTCTCTGGCGATGTCTACTGAGATAAACAAAGGTGAGCGGCGATGCTCGCCACCTCACATAACTTTGACAAGAGAATCTTGTTCCAGTCCAACTCCCCCTTCCAATCACGGACGGGAGTACGGAGGTCATATTCTCTCGTGGAAACCTACCCTATACCCAAAGTTTTCCTGCCGAAGCAGACCAGGGTGCATGCCCCCTGGGTTTCAGTCATATCCCTCCGAATCACTCACGCTCATCGGGAGGAGGGACTAGAGATTGAGACATTTCTTGCGCGAAAAGACCATTCAGGGATGGTATATGACTATTTGCTCTGTATGATCCGGGGAATGAAAGCTGGTCCACGAGCTTGACCACTCTTCCTTCGTGCGGAAAACACATTACTATAAAGAGTGAGGAGACAATTGCTCCCATGCAATAAATATAGTCTCGTCCAAGGAGTAGATTGTAATCCAGGGGTCCTTGAACTACCATCACGTTCATGCGAATGGTTTTCTCTCTCAATGTTATGGGTACATCGGGAAGGATCCCTAACGGTCGACTGGTTCCTTTATCAAAACCTGTCAGATTTCTCATCTCAGGCAAAAGCGGTGGCGAACCAAGCGCTTTCCAAGCAGTTGAGGAAGGGATACTCACAGAAGCCCCCTCATCTATGATGGTACCAACCATAACCATTCTATATATTTGAACAATAATTCGGAATGGTACACTAGCTGGTAAACAGGGTCTGCCTAGTTGATTCCAGTCGAAGGAGACAACTAGGTTGCTTGGAGGTGGGACCAAATAGACGGCCGTGTACGACTCTGACGAACTTCCTTCCTGCGGTAAAGGAACGGGTAAATTGCCCCCATGTTCGTTGGAGTCTGTGCTTATGAAAAGAATTTGGACTGTGTCATCCTTGTTCTCTTCAGTGATTGTATCATCTGAAGATGGAACCTCTGTAGGCAAGACCGGGTCAACTACCGCCTCGACCTTTTGACTTTTGTCTGGTATGGATTCATATGGTTCATTTTCAATGATAGATGCTTCGGCCGACCACCTGAGCAGGTCATCCGGATTTTCGACTATTGACGGACACGGCAAGAGTTTTTTATATCCAGGAGGAAGTCGTAAAGGTGAAACCGGACGATCATCCAAAACTCTTTTAGCTTCATCTAAGAAGGGACAACGGTGAACGGCATGATTGCCTTCACATAGTTTACAAGGAAATCTATATTTTCCTTTTTGTCCTGGGGCTTCACTTTCACTAGTCGACGGTGTGTTTTCAACATGATCATCAGAGGTTGACGACACTGGGTTGTGCAAACGAGGAGACCAGTCCCTTAAGATCCGAGGGATGCAAGGACAATCTCTGTGAAAGTGGTCTCCTTTGCAAATGACACATGGCGATTTAGGCCTGGTCGGTGCAGTGTGTGGATTTTCGTTAGACGACACTCGTTTGCCCCCATTCGCTTTTGACTCCTTCTTCTTCTTCTCTTTCTTCTTCTTCTCTTTCTTCTCCTTAGGAACTTGACTTTTGGCTTTACCAGCCCCATCAAGCGAAGAGGAAGGAGGAGAGGAAGAATTAGAGGAAGTAGAAGGTTGGTGGGCTACTCTGGATTCGTCTAATTGCTGATTCGATTGTTTAGGAATAGTGGTGTTCTGAACGACAGAGGTCGAGAAGAGCCATACAGGCAAACCAATTGTCAGTCCTGGAAGCGACAATGTGGCCATATGGGGTGCGCCAACATCTCCCCAAGAGGAGAAGGGACTAGGATTTCCTCCAAGGGGAATTCCTTGGTTGGTAGACTCCATTTTCTCAACCCAAGATCAACGTAGGAAAGGGTAATGAATATTCTGTTTAAAATAAATTTTAGACGCTTTGACACAACTTGTTTTTCAGTTTTTAAGAGTCGAGAAAAAACAAAAGATGACTCTAGTCGCCTTCGATTTTTAATGAGCCTCAAGTGACAAGTGCTCAGATGGACCTTTTCCGTTAAGGAGTCTAAAAAGGAACGAAAGGGACTGCTCTGGAGATCTAGGTAGAGGGAGTACCAAACCAATCGCAAAACTGCAGAATACTTTTTACGGTACGGCAGTCAATCTTCCCGAATGCTGTGTTCAGTGCATTGCGATCGATAGGGCGGTAGACACGGCTTCCTAAGGATAAAGGATTTAAGCCTATAGGGGTCTCCCAAAATATACTCGACGGTACATGGGAGCACAAGTCCGTACTGGCACTTATCGTCCAAAAGTGGAGGAATCACCCAACCATCAGTGAGGACAACAGTTACTAGGCTTTATGACGCCGGAATACGTCTCTAGCCTAGACCTCTAAATGTTGTGCGTTAAGTTCCAAAGCGTTGTTAGATTCATTGAATTTATTTTAAGTTGATCTTGCTTATGAATTTTTCCTTTTGGGTTCACCACGAGATGTAGATGTAATTCCTAAAATGCAACCTAAAGATGATAAACAAACTTTTATCTCTTTTGTGCAATGAAAATCCTAGCTACTAGAGGAAAAGAAAGACACAATCTTTTCACAAAGAGCAAAGAGCACACTGTAAATGCACTTTCCTAAATCAAGCCAAACAGACTGTCAATATGCAAATGCACATGCATGTATTTGTTTTCGACTTTCTTAGTATTGATGCTAAAAAGAAAGTTGATGTACAAATCTGAATTTCTTTTCAAGCGACAAATATAAACAAGCTCTTTTTCGAAATAAAAAACAGAGATGATTACGACACCTTGCGATTTTGAAATGAACACTTGTTCTTGACACTAGAAAATCACAAATTCAAACCAAAGCAATAGTAACAGTATAATCGACCATCAACAACAATCAAACTTTCTCCTATGATCGAAATCGACACTTGCGACAGATCCAAATCAAAGGACGACAGTACGACTATTCTACTTTTGCAATGGAAAACTGTAAACGACTCAACAAACACACAAAAACATCTACAGTTCTTTTGTACAAAGGAGGCGGAATAACAACAAGGAAAAGGGGTTTTAAACAGACATATACTGATCAGAGGTAGAAAAATTCAGAGACAGAACTAGAAGGAATGAAGCACAAGAACCATAGCTGCACATGGCTAGTCTGATCAGCGCACCTGTAACACAGAGAAACTGAAATGCAGCGCAGGTTGCCCTTTCGGGAAGTGTGCTGAAAATCAGGATCTCTTAACAGTACTTGCGCTGGGCCAGAAACGAGAATCTGTCCGGGTTCCGGGTCACAGTTTGCGGTTCAGTCTTTGGTTTTTGGCCGAGTAAAAGCAATCAGTAATGCACAATCAGGGGTAGATCTAAGGAGGATCTAAGAGCTATCACAAGGGCAATCAGATAGTTTGTGAATCAACTGTTCAAATCATAAACAGATCCAGTGAATGGATTGAAGCAGCAGATGTCTACTTTGCATTTGTTATGGCAAATGCAGTTCGAATGCTACTTATAAGTTTATGAAACAAACAACAAAGAGATACACAAACAAACTAATTAGACACTCCCTAGCGGAGTCGCCATTTTGTTACAGGGAAAAGTGTCTATTTAGAACTGCTCTATCCCACTAAGGTGTGACAGCTGCCTTAGAAACAAACAGAGAAAACTACTTTTGTATTTCCTTTATGAACTATAGATAGAGAGGAATAGAAAGAACCAACCTGTGTCTTGCGCTAATCCTTTGATCCAATCCCTCTCTTCTTTGACAGTCTCCAGCTACCTGCTCCCTTACTTGCCCAGCTTCACAAAGTACCTGTAAGATCACAGAAGAAGAACACTATACAAAGACATGGATCTATATTCATAAACAACTTAGGATCAGATTTAAGTTAACCATACAAATGTAACAAACATCAATGATACAAAAGCGTGGAGGAAAACTCAAATAGTTTTTATTGATAAACAAGAAAAGATCCAGGAGGAGTTACAACCGGTGGTTCCTGACCCAGCATCAACCTCCCAGCAAAGAAGCCCCTCTTCACCTCAAACAAAGCATAGATCACCCAATACTCTGATGTTTGTCTCAAAAAACCAACAACAATTCCTTACAATATGAAAAATTCCAGCCTCTGGATCTCTGAGATGAGGGATCCATATATAGATATGTGTAAGGAGGATGAGTTAGCTTGTGATTTGATTAGTGTCTTCTCTCTGTCAGTTCTTGCTTCCACTTGGAGACTGAAGGCCTCTTACTCATCCTTGGTCGAATTCAGTGAGGCAAGTGTCACAGGAGAAGATTCTGGAAGCTTCCATTGTCTCTCCACCTCGCGGAATGACACTGCCATTTGTCATTTCTCGCCCATCGCACCCCACAGAAGGGACTTTTGAAATGCAACGCACCCTCACAGTGTATGTAGGTGCAATGCAACGCACCTAGCCAGTGGAGCAGCTGAAATGATCCTGTTTTGACTTATTCTGAGCAGTTTCTGGTGGAGAACTTCTGGGAGAAGCTGTAATATGTTGACCTTGTTCCTTTAGGGGTTAGAACAACACTTTTAGGGACTTAGGAGCCCTTGGTTTATGGAAATTTCATGCTTGGAGTGGTAAGGCACAAAAATGTCTATAACAATCGAACACCATGCAAAATCTCTCGGTTGAATGTCATTGATGTAAACCTGTCCCCGGAAGTGAGAAACTTGCCATTGAGGCATGCAAGCTTCAAAGTATTGAATGGGGTGTTCCTAGATCAACTTCTTGGATAATGAGCTGATGTCGACAAGAAGTGATCCGTCATAGGAGGGCCTTAATGAATCCCACATCAATGACACGGAACGGAGCAAATGATTTTAATGGAGGTGAAAACGATCTAGTGATATAAGGTTCAGGGTGGTGGTCATGAAAGAATGGAATATAAATGTATTGTAGTGGGTGAGACACAGGTGAATTCTCTGAATGACTTCTCTTGAACATATCGGCGACACTGACGTGATGGATTGGTAGCATTAACCCCAAATGTGGATGGTATGATGGGACCATGGTAATGTGACCGGTGAATGAAACAACCCAACCCGACTTGGATGCGGAGTGAAAGTGTCATGTTCAAGAGCGACTTGCTACCGACAAAGTTTCTTCAAGTTTTCTTCCCAATTTTTCCCCAATCATTACTGACTAGTACCTCTTTATTTTTATCAAGCTTGAGGAGGATAACATATGCTTGTTCTATAATTTTCCCTTCAGGCAAACCCATCGCTATGTTTTAACGAGCCTAGCGATAATGAAACGCGTTCTCGTCTATAGACAAGTTTGCCGCTATTAAAATTTTAACGAGTTTAACGACAAAGATAACTTGGTCCTTTTCAATTTTAGAGAGTCTAAAAAGGAACGTAAAGGAAACTCCAAAATTCCTTTTTCGTCATCTAATCCCTTAAGTCCGAAAAAGTATAAAACAATACAGAAGGGATGAATTTTCGATACTTTTAATGAACCGAACAAAACAAGTGCTCGATCTTTTTGTGTAATAATCCCTCAGGTCCAAAAAGATTAAAATTTAGAGGGATAACACTTCTGGTCCCTTTAACGAGCTGGAGAGGCCAATGACTCAGCAATCTTTTCATATTTTACGAGTCAGTTGAAAAGAGCTTAAAGGAGACTTGTCTTTTGAGGAACGAGTGATAAAATGGGTAGCAACTGATTCCAGGTAAGGTTTGGAATTTTCCAATCACGGCAGTGTTACAAGGATGGCTAGTGATATCACTCTTCGCAGCTGTTCCTCAAAATGGGTAAACAATCAAATGGAGGTGAATGATCGGCCAATGCAAAAGTGGAGGTAACGGTGCAAACACGACCAAGGCTTTAATGGCTAAAGTACTACATTCACGATAGTTATTTACCGGGGAATAGTTCATTTTTTAATTAGCTTAAACGCGGGGGGAAACATTTGCTCATGGCTTATGTTTATTTTTTAACGAGCTTGAACTATGCACTAAAACTACTCGATTAATCCAGTCGTGTGATAAGAATGTCTCATATATAAACGGAAATTTTTCAAATCTTTGCCCCACATCCTTTCTTTATGCAAGTTAGGAAATGACCAATCCAAAAAGAAGATAAATGATCGCTCTTTGCTTGCACGCCAAAAGGTTTGCATGCCCCCAGGTATAAAACAGAATTTCAAGGTTACCCCTTCTTCTTTCCTTTAAAACATTTGTTTTACCGGGAGAGGTCTACCTCTTACAGGTTACCAAAGATTGTTCTATTCACAGCGCAAACAAAACACTTCTTTGGCGATGTCTACCAAAATAGACAAAGGTGAGTGGAGGAGGCTACTTCACTCACGTAACTTTGACAAGAGAATCTTGTTCCAGAATAACTCCCTCTTCCAATCACGGATGGGAGTACAGACTAGTCATATATCTCTCGCGGAAACCTATCCTATACCCGAAGTTTTCCTGCTGAAGCAGACCAGGGTGCATGCCCCCTGGGTTTCAGTCATGTCCCCCAAATCACTCGCGCTCATCAGGTGGGCGGACTGGAGATTGAGACATTTCTTGCGTGAAAAGACCATTTAGGGATGGTCTATGACTATTTGCTATGCGTGATCCGGGAAATGAAAGCTGGTCCACGAGCTTGACCACTCTTCCTTCGTGCGGAAAACACATTACTCTGAAGAGTGAGGAGACAATGGCTCCCACGCAATAAATATAGTCTCGTCCAAGGAGTAGATTATAATCTAGAGGTCCTTGAACTACCATTACGTTCATTTGAACAGTTTTTCCTCTCAATGTTATGGGCACATTGGGAAGGATCCCTAACGGTCGACTGGTTCCTTTATCAAAGCCTGTTAGATTTCTCATCTCAGGCAAAAGCGATGGCGAACCAAGCGCTTTCCAAGTAGTCAAGGAAACGATACTCATAGAAGCCCCTTCATCTATGATGGTACCAGCCATAACCATTTTATATATTTGAACAATGATTCGGAATGGTATACTAGCTGGTAAACGGGGTCTACCTAGTTGATTCGAATAAGAGGAGACAACTAGGTTGCTTGGAGGTGGGACCGAATAGACGGCTGGGTATGACTCTGACGAACTTCCTTCCTGCGGTAAAGGAATGGGTAAATTGCCCCCATGTTCATTGGAGTCTGTGCTTATGAAAAGAATTTGGACGGTGTCATCCTTGTTCTCTTCGGTGGCTGTATCATCTGAAGATAGAACCTCTGAAGGCAAGACCGGGTCAACTGGCACCTCGACCTTTTGACTTTCATCTAGTATGGGTTCAGATGGTTTATCTTCAATGATAGATGCTTCAGCCGACCACCTGAGTGGGCCAGCCAGATTTTCAACTAGTGATGGACTCGGTAAGAGTTTTTTTATATCCAGGAGGAAGTCATAACGGTGAAATCGGACGATCGTCCAAAACTCTTTTAGCCTCATCTAAGAAGGGACAACGGTTGACGGCATGATCGCCTTCGCACAGTTTACAAGGAAATCTATATTTTCCTTTTTGTCCTGGGGCTTCACTTTCACTAGTCGACGGTGTGTTTTCAACATGATCACCAGAGGTTGACGACACCAGGTTGTGCAAACGAGGAGACCAGCCCCTTATAGTGGTCTCCTTTGCAAATGACACATGGCGATTTAGGCCTGGTCGGTGTAGTGTGTGGGATTTTGCTAGACGACGCTCGTTTGCCCCCGTTCACTTTTGGCTCCTTCTTCTTCTTATCTTTCTTCTTCTTCTCAGGTACTTGACTTTTGGCTTTACTAGCCCCATCAAGCGAAGAGGAGGGAGGAGAGGAAGAATTAGAGGAAGTAGAAGGTTGGTGGGTAACTCTGGACTCGTCTAGTTGCTGATTCGATTGTTAAGGAATTGTGGTGTTCTGAACGACAGAGGTTGAGAAGAGCCATACAGGCAAGTTGATTATCAATCCTGGAAGCGACAATGTGGCCATATGGGGTGCACCAACATCCCCCCAAGAGGAGAAGGGACTAGGATTTCCTCCAAGGGGAATTCCTTGGTTGGTGGACTCCATTTTATCAACCCAAGATCAACGTAGGAAAGGGTAATGAATATTCCATTTAAAATAAATTTTAGACGCTTTGACACAACTTGTTTTTCAATTTTTAAGAGTCGAGAAAAAACAAAAGATGACTCTAGTCTCCTTCGATTTTTAATGAGCCTGAAGTGAGAAGTGCTCAGATGGACCTTTTCTGTTAAAGAGTCTAAAAAGGAACGAAAGGGACTGCTCTGGAAATCTAGGTAGAGGGATTACCAAACCAATCGCAAAACTGCAGAATTCTTTTTACGGTACGGCAGTCAATCTTCCCGAATGCTGTGTTCAGTGCATTGCGATCGATAGGGTGGTAGACACGGCTTCCTATGGATAAAGGATTAAGCCTATTGGGGTCTCCAAAAATATACTCGACGATACGTGGGAGCACAAGTCCGTACTGGCACTTATCGTCTCAAAGTGGAGGAATCACCCAACCATCAGTGAGAACAACAGTTACCAGGCTTTACGACGCCGGAATACGTCTCTTGCCTAGACTTCTAAATGTTGTGCGTTAAGTTCCAAAGCGTTGTTAGATTCATTGAATTTATTTTATAGTTGATCTTGTTTATGAAGTTTGCCTTTCAGGTTCACCGTGAGATGTAGATGTAATTCCTAAAATGCAATCTAAGATGATAAACAATATTTTTATCTTCTTTGTGTAATGAAAATCCTAGCTACTAAGGAAAGAAAGACAGAATCTTTTCACAAAGAGCAAAGAGCACACTCTAAATGCACTTTCCTAAATCAAACCAATCAGTCTGTCTATATGAAAATGCACATGCATGTATTTGTTTTCGACTTTCTTAGTATATGAATGATAAGAAGAAATTTGATGCACAAATCTGAATTTCTTTTCAAGCGACAAATATCAACAAGTTTCTTTTCGAAATAAAAAATGGAGACGATCACAACACCTTACGATCTTGAAATGAATACTTGTTCTTGACACTAGAAAATTACAAATTCAGACCAAAAACAATAGTAACAGGATAATCGACCATCAACAGCAATAAAACTCTTTCCTATGATCGAAATTGACACTTGCGACAGTTTCAAATCAAAGGACGACAATACGATTATGCTACTTTTGCAAAGGAGAATTGAAAATGACTCAACAAACACACAAAAACATTTATAGTTCTTTTGTACAAAGGAGGCAGAATAACAGCAAGGAAAAGGGGTTTCAAACAGACATATACTGATCACAGGCAGCAAAATTCAAGAATAGAACTGGAAAGAATGAATCACAGAAACCAACACTGCACAAAGCCTAGTCTGATCAGCGCACCTGTAACACAAGGAATTTGAAATGCAGCACACCTTCTCCACTTAGGAAGTGCGCTGAAGTTCAGATTCTCTGAATAGTACCTACGCTGGCCCAAAAACGAGACTCTGTTTGGGTTCTGGGTCACAGTTTGCAGTTCAGTTCATGGGTTTTGGCCGAGCAAAAGGTAATCAGTAATGCAACAATCAGGGATAGATCTAAGGAGGATCTAAGAGCTATCACAAGGGCAATCAGAGAGTTTTTGAATCAGTTGTTTAAATCATAAACAGATCCCGTAGATGGACTGAAGTAGCATTTATCTACTTTTCATTTGCTGTGGCAAATGCAGTTCGAATGCTACCTGTAAGTTTATGAAATAGACAACAAGGAAGATAAACAAACAAACTAATTCGTCCCCAGCGGAGTCGCCATGTTGTTATAGGGAAAAGTGTCTACTCAGAACTACTTATCCCACTAAGTTGTGACAGCTGCCTTAGAAACAAACAGAGTAAAGCTACTTTCATTTTTCCTTTATGAATTATAGATAGAGAGGAACAAAAAGACCAACCTCTGTCTTGCGCTAATCTCTTGATTTGATTCCTCTCTTCCTTGATAGTCTTTCGCTACTTGTTCCCTTGCACGCCCAGCTTCACAAAGTACCTGTAAGATCACAGTAGCATAGCACTATAAAAAGACATGGATCTATAATCATAAACAATCTAGGATCAGATGTAAATTGACCATACAAATGCAGCAAACATCAATGACACAAGAGCATGGAGGAAAACTTGAATAGCTTTTATTGATAAACAAGAAAGAGCCAAGAGGAGTTACAACCAGTTGTTCTGACCCAGCATCAACCTCCCAGCAAGGAAGCCCCTCTTCACCTCATACAAAGCTTAGATCACCCAACAATCTGATGTTTGTCTCAAGAAACCAACAACAATTCCTTACAATATGCAAAATTCCAGCCTCTGGATCTCTGGTATGAGGGATCCATATATAGATATCTATAATGGAGATGAGTCAGCTTATGATTTGATTAGTGTCTTCCCTCTTATAGTTCTTGCTTCCACTTGGAGATTGATGATCTCTTACTCATCCTTGGTCGAATTCAGAGAGGCAAGTGTCACAGGAGAAGTTTCTGGAAGCTTCCATTGCCTCTCCACCTCGCGAATGACACTGCCATTTGTCATTTCTCACCCATCGCACCCCATAGAAGGGCTTTTTGAAATGCAACGCACCCACATAGTGTACTTAGGTGAGATGCAACGCACTTGGCCAGTGGAGCAGCTGAAATGATCCTGTTTTGACCAATTCTGAGTAGTTTTTCATGGAGAACTTCTGGGAGAAGCTGTAATCTGTTGACCTTGTTCTTTTAGGGGTTAGAAAAACACTTTTAGGGACTTAGGAGCCCTTGGTTTATGGAAGTTTCATGCTTGGGGTTGTAGTGCCCAAAAATGTCTATAACACAGCAACAACAGGGGAAGCTGGGTGGAGATCGAGTAGAGACATATACTCATGCAGATAACTCTAGTATGGGAAAACTTCAAGTCAGGTGGGCAAAGGAATCACATGCAGCCATACCTCCAGGTAGGAGGTGGGGCGATATAGAGTGATCGTCCCAAGGAGGAGGGGCAGGATCGTTAAGGTACCCAACCTCTTGGATGAGACCTTGCTACGGGAACCCCATTGTGGAGTAGCAGGAACTGACTGTTTGGGTAGAAATAGAGGCGGATGGAGTGGTAGAGAGAGCTACAATGTAGGAAATCCCAGGATAGTGTAGAGCATGCAGGCTGCAGCAATGCAAGAGGCACAAGTGTGTTTCACAGTGTAGGGTAGCGCAGAGAAGGGTGCAACAGTGCGAGATGCATGGAGATGTTGCAGTAGCGCAGAGGTCAGAGAGGGAGCACTCATCAGCAACAGGTAGAGCTTCAACATCAGAGTTTGTTGCTAGCCCAACAGAGTGGTCAATTGGGATTTTTTTGTTTCGAGTGTTTCTGGAGCAACTACACTTAGTAGATGTGTTGCATGCAAAACATTCCAGAGTTATAGGATCGGGTTCGAGAGGAAGCCTTTCTTGTTAAGAGGGAGTGTTGAAAAGTGTGCAACAAGAAATGCTAAATTTAGAAAGTGCTAAAAATAACACTTCTAAAAATAGTAGTTTGGCCAATGAGCATTTTGGCCACCTTGGGTGAGAGGTGAAACTTCTACAAATAACATCTTCTAAAAATAGCATTTCTGGGTCCCTTCCTATTTATAGCAGTCCCTAGTCTATCGATAGGAAGTAAAGTCGATTTTGGTCTTACTAGCAGTTTGGAATATTAATTAATTAATTCTACATGAGTTAATTAGTTAATGAAAAGTAAACTTGAAGTCTTTGTGAGAACATACAATTATTTCTCCACTAATTGGGGAATGTGTCCTTGATTTACTCAACTAATTTAGGAATTAAGGATGAGTTCTATATTGAGAGGATCAGCTGGCATAGTTTGACTTAGTCAAGTTCAGTTAGATTAATTTAACAAGTTGTTAAATTAATGAGATATAGTTTGTTGATGCTTGCATGCATGTGACAGCTATTATTTTCAGATAACTGTGTATTTACTCATGGATAACTAATGTATGTTAGTTCTGTCAGAGACCCAGTTGAGATCAGAGAAGGGACAATGTACTATCAGTTGGATGAATATTTTTCCTATAAAGTAAGCTCATCCATGATGAGGATTTATCTCCTTTTGGTTTGTGCAGTTAGATCAGAGGTTAGCGAGTGTGTGAAGAGACCAATTCACACAAGTAGCAGCACTGGACCCCAAGGAGAAATGCACAAGGAAATAGGAGGCTTGGAGGGCAGAGGATAAGGTTTGTGAGAAGCCTTTGACTATGTATCAGCAGCAGAGGGATTGTACTAAGAGCTGGATAACTTCCGAGTTAAGGCTTTGTGTAATCCAGACTATATTTCCACTTGTATGATAATACGGAGATGGGGTTTAGGCAGGTGCTTTCCCCAAGTAAATTCTTTTGTGTTATGTGTGATTGATTCCTTCTTATTAGTTATATGTGTTCTTATTGAAGTTGCTCATGGTTGATTAAGCTTCCGCTAAATTGTTTGTAGAAGTAGATCAAGTGTTTTCCTTTAGTACATTGCATTACCAGGTGATCTACAGGTGGGAAATTTCTACATAGTATCAAAGCTAGCTGATTTGTAGAAAAATTTCTACATGGTATCAAAGCTAGCTAATTTGTAGGAAAAATTCTACAAAATTCTACATAAAAGAAGACAATTTTAGAGGCTCAACAAGAGGTTCATTGGGTAGAGGTAAGTTTTGTGTTTTTCTTTTCCTTTTTCCAAATGAAATACAGAAAGAAATTTTTTAAAGGAATATAATTTTTATAATTGTAGATTTATTAAACACAATTAACATGGTTTAAAACACCAACCTAAATCAACAAACCAACCCCACAATAGAGCCACCTAAAAACATTAACCTAGAGGAAAACCCCAACCCATAATAAAAAATTATAGATGATTTAAATCAATTAAAAATGTTGATTGAAGATATTAGGCACACAATGGTACCATCATGACTCGCATGAGTCACTTCCCTTGACATCATTATTGCATCCATTAATATTTCCCATGTTCAATTGATAAATATCAATAAATATAGATCCATGATGAGAGGATGCTATTCCACTAGTATCAATAAGGAGCAAGATAAAGATGTGAATATCACCAAGTAGATTATTTTGGGGTTATTTATTGACCCAAAAATGAACCAAACCCTTTATACAAGGAAAATACATCATTCCATGGATTGGTGCATGTTCGATCAATTGAAAGAGAATTGGGTGAGTCTCTTGGTTTATGCTTGTTGACAAATGTCCTTGTAATAATAAGGGGGTTCCATTATATTTCCTTTGGAAATTATGGGACGAGCTCATAATTTCTCTCCACATTAACTATTTTGAAATTGGTGAGTCATAGGGGGTTAAAATTGACTCTACCTAGGACCAACCAAATGTTAGGTATAATCCATAGATAGGTTCATATGCTCCTAGGTATATGCCCAACCCCACCACTCCACATGCACCTCATCTTTCAAATCACCTTGCTAACATTGGTAGTGCAATATCATGTCTCACACATAGTCTAGTGTGGCATAGTTATATTTTTGTAGCTTCTAAATGACATCCATCAGATGAGTATCTTAGACCTTTGCGTGTAGGGCCTTTGGGCCACACTAATTATAGATCATTAACTCCACATAGGGAGGCCAATGCTTATGGTTCAAGTCAAGGAGCACCACATATATGTTTGCATTATGGTCATACATTCCATGGCATGATGAAGGATCCTATCCATAAGAGAATTATGGATGTGATTAGTACACTTTTCAATTGATGTTAAATCATTAGCTATAAATTTGATTATACATATGAAAAATATTTAATAAACATAACTTTAAAATACTCTTTTTGACTTTTATTCTTTTGGCTTGTACAAATGCTATGAGAGGATACATCACTATTTCTTCCAATCTTGAGGCATCCATCATTTTAACATTTGAAATTGAAGCACATCACATATAGGTATTTAAATGACATTATTGTTTTCTACTTCAATGAGAAGTAGGATTTAAATTTTGTTGTTTTGTAAATTTCTAAGCTATTTAGAAGAAATCAATCATAATTGTTTTGTGTTTCCATAGGTTTCCACTAAATATTTTTAGTATCCATCTCCACCTAGGATTAACAACTCACCTCCCACTAAGACATCATATGTTACATTATATATATTTTCAATGTGAGTTTCACTATTTTATTTTATTTCAATTTGATGTTTTTGTACTAATTAAACATATTAAAAATGTCCATGTAGGTGTCATTGTTACCAAAGCCTTCCTCTTCTATACCCACCCAACTCCATCCTTCACCTATCCCATTTATTCCACATTACATGCCAATTTTGACCATCAAGTTCCCACCCCCTACCACCCCACCCCCTCACCCTCTCTAAAATGATTGGCATTCACATTTCCTCTCCTAGGGTGTTTCCCACTATTGTACAACTAGTGGAGGTTTGTCAACTCTAGCGCCCAGTACATTTTCCTTTACACCATTATACTATGCCCACATCCATTCACACTAAACCACTATATTTTCAAAACTATCATATTACTCTATCTACTATTTCAAACTAATATTACATCTACTAGGGCTACACCTACCGTGGTTTCATCTACAGTTTCTATAACTAAATCCTCCTCAACCCCAATCAATGCCTCATATTAGGTTGTACAACCATGCGCTCCACTTCCTATTAGTGCATCCACCATTGCAATAACAAGTATTGTATTTATTATAGCTACATCTATAGTGGTTACATCTACTATTATTGTAACTACATCCTCCCCAACCCCCATCATTTCCTCATAGTAGGTTGTTCAACGAAGTGCTCCAACTTTGATCCAATAAGGGAAATATTCTACATTTCCTGAGATATTCATGGTGAAACTAATTATTTGATTAAAATATTATCAAGCACATGAATGAAATTGATTTTACACATTTTGATTTTTTTTAATTAATTGATTGTTGTAATTATTGTAGGGGGGCATTGCAAAGAGGCTTGGATTACGAAGAAGGATAACAACCCAACCACTTTCATTCATTTATGATGTCATATTTTTAATATTTGAATTCTAATTGTATTTATTAGGTGTGTTAACTGATAAAACTATGGGAAAATGAATTGATATGTTGTTGTTTCCTTTTTAGAGCCTAGAGAGGCATAGTACCCAAGATGAGAGAAGTCCTGAGGTTCCTCCATCTCAAAGAGGAGGAAGGTCAATTTTGGATATGCATCCGAGAGCGCCAAGAGTGGAAATGGTGATTGAGAGATACATTATATACATTAGCCATGATGTGGAATATTTGGCATGAGATGCCATTTTGTGTCTAGGGAACTAACTGCCATTCTATCTTTGTGGGCATGATTCTCCATTATCTGTGTTGGGGACAAGATTCCATTTTGTATAAAAAAAATTCTTGAACCAAATTTAATACAAATATGTGGCCTTGGACTTGTTTATCATCGATTTTGTGCATTTCTTTAGTGCATTAATGCTTAACTATGTCACTTATGGTAGGTATTCTATGGCATGTTGATTGTTTGTCTCACTTTTAAGCATATCAATTATGTATATTGATTATGGGGCATCAGTTAAATATGTCACTTACACATGTTACTTAAGTGTGTCACTTATGGGAGTATCTTATGGAAATGTTGGGTGTAAATTCATCATAATGGTTTGAACACAAATTTCATACATACAATGTTTCATATTTCATTGAATTCATAAATATAATGAATAAAGGTAACATCCCATGGAAAATGCATAAAGGGAAAACTTATATTGACCTCTTAGGACAAAATTAGTTCATCCACACTTCACATTAGATATCAACTAGGTTTTCCATGCTTATCCTTAGCCACCATAGCCTAGTACAAGCTAGCACAAGTGAGACTCTCCAAACACTTGGTAGGGCATCCACCAAAATAACAAACACTAGAAACCAACTAGGATTTCTAAATTCCAAAAAACTAAGGTTATTAAATTCTACATTATCAGTGTTTTCAAATTCCACAAAAATAGGGTTTTCAAATTCAACTTTAATAAATATCGACGAACTTTTCCAACTTGTGATGCAAGGTCAAGATTGAGTATTTGCACCCAACTCTTGAAATTTTGCATTCTACTCCATACACCCTCTGTGTAACACCCCCTCCCCAGTATAACTAAAGGTGCCATGCCAACTAGGGTAAACATGAGGCGAGATGCCACTACAATCAGATTCAACCTCCTATGTCACTTTAAGGAAGTGGAAACTATGGAACATCACATACAATCATCCAACATCATCAACAGACCCCTCAGGGGACAAGTTAGCCACTCAGACAACCTGTCCCTAGGTCCCATTGTTATTTTGTATCTCTTAGACCTCAGTTGCTCTCATGTTATGTGCAAGGGAAAGCCCAAAAACTCAAAATCACTCTCACAGGCCTACCTGCCATCGAATGTGGTCCATAATTACTGGTTCTATGCTAGTGACTTCGAGATTTGAGCCACTTTTCTAGCCCAGAATCTTGGTCTCTGCCCAAAACTTCTTGTAACTTTCAAAAATCATTAAAAACACAATAACACTAATGACCAATCAAAAATCACCCTCAGGACTAGGCTTGGGCATCCCCAACTGGGATTGGTATTCTATTAAGCACTTGGCTTCAATGCAACCTACAGGTCCAATATATGAGACAGAGTATAAATGACTGAAACAACTTATGAAACATCATCCGAAGGATCACCTCATTCCCCATTGAGATACTAGATCATCAATTAGGTCTTGCAACCATCCATTTAATAGTTACAAGTAAATACATGAAATAACCATGACATAAACCAATCAGATAACCATGTTTAAACCATGTAAATAATAGATATAGCACATCCATTAAACCCATATATAAATCAGTTCAAAACTAAGAGAACTTAGCTTTTATTAATCATAGGAAAATCTGACTAGGTTTGGGACTTCAACGTGCCACTCGTCCATAGACATGGCTAAACCAAATCTCTCTTTCAGCCAGTCACCCCTTTGCCATATTCCAAGTATGAATGTGGGATCTCATAGAACAACCAATCTAAGAACAACCAAGGGAATCCAGAGGTTAAACCGCCTCCACCCTTACCAAACCGTGATCACACCCAAACCAGTGCTTCGATCACAACCGAATAGAACTTAGAATGCCATCCTAAATCCATCAGTATACATGAGGAATTTTCTGTCTCCTTGTCTCTCAGGCTTTACCATAATCCAAACCTGGATCACTACGCCCTAAACCGAGACTTCTCCCTCAATATTTATTATGTATCCTGCCAAAATTGGTGAATGGATTCCTAGGCCTTTGGGAATGAACCTTGAGACCACCTCTGCCCTGGATTTCGAAATCCATCTAGAAATTCCAAAGTTCCAAAACCGAAGTAAACATCCCAACATACCATGGCATCCATAAAAAGGCAAGGTTAGGTTGAAAAACACTGTCATAACCCCACAATACCATGCCACCAACAGCAAGAGAACCATACACCAACATGCAAAGCCATGCATACCCAAACCAGCTAGAAAATCACACATGCGAAAGGTTACTTGAAACTATTCCTATTGAAGCTACTTGATCCTACTTTCAATTCCTTGTTCCTTGCTTGCCTTCCTTTCATTTTCTTGCTTTTCCTTTCCTTGCTCCAAACTAGAGCACTCCAAGAAAACTCTAAGCGACCAAGAGAGTGAGCGAGAGAGAGATAGAGAGAATAATGAGAGAGCTCCAAACTTGAACTTGACAAAATCCATGAATTGATCCCCATGAGCCTTTTTATGCATGAGGCCTCTAATTTATTCATTTTCCATTATTTTCCTTCAAATTCCTCATCACATGCAACCTGTGACCTTTTTCCTTCCTTTTCTCCTTATTTCCTTTATTTTCATAAATAAATGTGCCAAAAATGCCTTTTTGCCTTTTAATGTCTTTTCCTTATCCTTTTCCAATTTCCTTAGCCAACACACACATCTAGTGATGCTCACTAAGATATATTTTCCCAACATTCAACTTGGAACAAGTGTCCCTTAATGGTGGTCTTATTTTGCCTTTATTAACTTTAATTACATGAAATTTTCACCAGGGCTGTTATAAAACCCTCTCCCTTGGGGAAAACCATCCTCAATGTTAAACCACACCAAGACCTCAGCAAAACTGCTGAAAAGAAAACATACTGCCTATGGAGCTTTATAACTTAACTCGTTGCAGTATTTACAATGAATAACATGCTCAAGAGAAAAACATCATGACAACATGACAAGATAATAACCATACCGCTTATTGGAGCTTCATAACTTAGCTCATGGTGGTATTTACATCCATATACATATACATATACATATACATATACATATACATATACATATACAAATATCAAAACATCAGCAAAACATATGCCAAACATAAACCAACATCAAACCAAAATTGCTTTGCCTCAACTAGAAAATAATGAAGGATATAGGGCCTGCATATGATCTGCCATCTCACATGTAGCTTCTTTAGGCCCAAAGTTCTTCCACTGCACTTTAAATTGCTATATGGCTTTTTTCTTGAGCATGAGATGTTTCCGCTACAATATGCATTGAGGCTCTGGTTGGAACTCTCCTTCTTGCTCCACTTGCAATACAAACCAATCAATAACATGATCAACATCCTTTATATACTTCTTAAGAAATGAAATATGGAAAACATCATGGAATTTCATTGTTGGAGGTAGTGCAAGTTGATATTCCACTAGTCCAATTGTCTCAAGGATCTCAAAAGGCTCGAGATACTGTGGTGCCAACTTGGCACATGAACCAATCCTTAAAGATATTTTCTTGGGCTTGATGCAAAAATACACATGCTCCCCAACTTGAAACTCTTTGAACATCATGTGTTGATCTGCATAACTCTTCTATCTATCATGTGCTGCCTTCAGATTCTTCTTTATAACCTGCATTTCCTACTCCATGTTGGTCAACATGTTCGGTACAATAAGTGTCCTATTCACTAGATCACTCTAGCTAATGGGAGTGTTACAACTTTGTCCATACAATGCCTTGTGTTAGCACCTAAATTTCCCTTTGGCTGAAGGAAGGAAAAATTCAGGATAACCACAAACCACGCTTAGTCTGGTAGCTAGCCCTACCAGAACATGAAAGGGCTCTCTCTGGGTCACGCTCAGGAAAATAAACAATAGGGTCTGAGATGACTCAAAAATGGATACTGATTTTAGGCTAGGTAAATAAATATGATGGAGATGTTTGAAGAATAACTTAGTTTTCTGGGATGTGTGGGGCCAAGGAACTGCATGAGTAGAGAGTTTAACTCAAAGACGCAGGTTATTTTGTGAGGCAAGACAGGCGGAAAGTCTAGCAATTAGAGTTGAAAAAATGTGAGGTGGAGAGATTGTTTGAGAGTGTGAAAAGGTCATAAATACATGAACCCTTTTCAACAAAAGAAAACATAGAACATGAAAACTATCCCAAGGCAGAGCAGTGCACTGAATTCTACCTTCTTTACTGAGAAAGCTTTCACTGGAAATGAATGTGAATGAAAATATGAAACATAATGAAATACTTATGAAACATAGAGAAGATACATTTGCTAAACTCACGCCACAGGAATCTCATGAACCAGAGCTGCAATCTTTCATTAATTCTCTGTCAAAATGTACAGTGAGTCACTGAGTTTCTCTCCCATAGTTCCCAGAAATGCCAACCAACCCTTTGCAAATGGTTTGCATGCAATAAATAGACTATGCCATGAGGAAATAGAACGACCAAGAGTTGGGGAGTTTTTCGAATCATTACAAAGTGGAAGTGGAAAGCCAACCATTAGTTACAGGTGTAGCATTACAAGAATGACAAATGGCTTGGGTGACTGCTCGCCTTCCTTTGCCACTTGGATAGGAGCCCACCTTTAGTGAAAATAATTTTTAAACATTTCCTTATTTGCTGAGAAAAATATAGTGTAAATGAGCGGGCCCACTTGGAGAAAGTCGCGAATCGAAATTTCACGAAGCGGGTGCGAATTTGGCCTTTTTCTCTATATGCACCGCGCCCAAATCTATACGCGATGCGCCACTTTGGAGGTGATTTTGAGGTACCTGATGAAGTCCAAATTGTGCCCAAGTGTTCTTGTTGGAAGGCATGGCCTGTCTACTTTCCAACCCAAGTGGAATTTCTAGATTTGGTGCTCATTTTCCCCTCCAAAACTTCATTCTCCCAAGACTGCTTCCTGTGTGTCAAAATAGGGGCAGAGAGGTCATTTTTTGAGTGTTTTTGACCTTCTGGGGACTCATAACTTGCCCAAACTTCTTGTCCAAGCACCATCAGTCATGATTTTTCATGCTAAATCCAAAAATGCAAACCATTTTTGATTTGGATCTCCCAATCCTAAGCACCGCGCCAGTGGTGCGACGCACAGGGAGAAAAAACCTGTGTTGTGACCAAAAATTTTCCATGTGACCAAAATTGACCCAAATTTCTTGAAATCTGGGCTGGAGATTCCTTATCAAGTGTTATGTTGGGCCAAAGAGGCTTCAGCCAATATCTG
The DNA here is from genome assembly GCA_031772625.1 of Pinus tabuliformis. NCBI lineage: Eukaryota > Viridiplantae > Streptophyta > Pinopsida > Pinales > Pinaceae > Pinus > Pinus tabuliformis. Next base: position 773,759,782 of record CM062804.1, on the reverse strand, counting down.
AAGTCGATCGAGCTCCCTTTTCCCCTTTTTCTTCTTGATTGCCTTCCTCAATTTCGCCTTCAAATTCCTGATTCGTGCCTTGCACACTTTATTTCGCACCATGTAGTGGAAAGACATGTGTCTCAACAATGCATGGTCCTTATCGGCCTTTTCCAACAACATCTCTAAGTTCATGTTAACTCTCTCGAGGTTGGCCTCCCGATCCTCATTAATCTCTTTCTCCAATGACATGAGCTCAACTCTTGTCCTTTATGCAGCTTGGCGATGCTCACGAATGTTTTGTAGCTCCATGATTGCTTGCTGATCCTCAAGCTATTTTTTCCTCTACTTCAGATATTTCATGTTCCACTTAGCCCTCTCCAAGTCAAGGGATAAATCTTTGATCTCTGATTGTTGCTCCTGGATGATCTCTCTAAGCTATGCACTTGTCGGTTCTGTATTTGTATCGTCATGAAGGAGAACGAATTCGGTCTCTCGTTCACCTGATGGCTCACCTGAAGGCCCCTCATCATGCATTGGCTCCTTACCTCTGTCATGTACCTATAGTGCTGATGTCAGAAGCGAGGCCCCTTCCATCCCAGGTGGAGATAACACTCGCTTTGCCACTGTAAACAAACGTCTAGTGCCTTTCTAATATGTGATGAAAACCAGCACAGTACCAGTCTCATGGTGCTCATACCGACGAGAAGGTTCACCCTCATGCTTAACCTCTGATAATACCTATGAAGTGCTGAAGAGGTCACAGGAGATGAAATCATCCCAAGTAATGCTCTGCAATCCCAGCTGATGAACCACCAAAATCTTAATAAGAGCAAAGTGATAAACACTGTTAAGTTGTTGCTGAGGGGTCTTGTGCTGCATGATGGTGTTCATCCTCTCTATGTTCTTGCAAAAGAAAAAAGGGATGTTCATCATCTGTACCCTAGTAAAATGCATGAGCAACCTGATGTGATAGGCATATAGACGAGAGAACCTCCCCTCACAGCTGAAGTACTTCATGAGTGGAGCATATTCATCTTTCAAATATCTGAATGGAAAGACTCTTGTGAGCTGCCTCAAGCAACTGGCCTTAATGTAAGGCTTATAATGCTACCGATCAACTTTCTATTTTTTGTGCCATGGTTCTCCAACATTCGGTATACCGGTTGCTAATGAGACAGTTTCGGGTGTTAGTGTGAAGGTAACCCTGGCCAAGATAGAGTGATCTCCATGTAGGTGAAGCACAAAAAGACGGGCCAACTCATGATGAACTCAAACATTAGCCACTCTTTGACAAAACTCAAAACATGATAGATGCTGGAAACATGACATGGCAAGAGGGCAGGCCTGCAATTTAGTGAGGGTGGTTGGCTCATCCCTAACATGTTTTCCACTCTTGTGATGTCTCCTAGGAGCATGTTCTTCTGAGGATGAATCACTTTGTGTCTCCATCTCATACTCTGATGAATTCTCAGATGCCATGACTACTATGTGTACTGTACTTGGGCTGCCCTTTGATGATGGTGTGAAACTAGGTGTTGTTGTGATATCTGCCACCAAGGGGAACAATGAAAAAAAAGGAGTATTAGGAGGGGAATAATATGATGGGAATAGGGGTTATGGGGAGAGGTTTTGTTTAGGGATATATAGGAGGGTTTGGGGATTTGATATGGTAGGGTTTTTGGGGTTTTGATAAGGTAGGGTTTTGGGGTTTATATTGACCAAATAGTGGAGGGATAAGGAATAGGGGTTTGGTAATATTTTAGGGTAGGGAGAATAGGAAAAAATGGGATAGGGGAGATAGGGAAAAATGGTAAGAAAGGGAAAATGAGGGGTGATAACAGAACCTTGGCATCAACACCACAATTATGCAACCCTAGCAACAATGGCTTTTGGTGTTTTCTTGTGGTTGGTTTTATGAGTTTTGTTGCAATTAAACATAGCCATGAACCACCATAACATTCACAAAATTTGATGAGCAAGCCATGATATAGAGCCTACCTGTTGATTTGAGGGGTTTCACAGGCAACTTGAGGCAATTTGGCACGGTTTCGGGCCTTTGTGGGTGTGCGCCGCGCGCCAAACCCAGTGCGCCGCGCCCATAGAAATTTTGCACTGTGGGGTGGCTCTGTGTGCGCCGCGCTCTGTGTGTGCGCCGTGCCCCTCTGTGTGTGCGCCGCGCTCTGGAAAACGACTCCCACTCACTCTTAAACATGCACTTTGCTCTCCTAATCACTTTGCAACGTTTCTCTATGACCTTGATTTGCACAATGACCTTGTTTGCTTGTGGAAACCTCTATTTAAAGGCTTTGAAGTCATGGGTTTAATTTTTTTCTTCTCCAAAAACCCACTTTGCTAATGTTTCATTTTGGCTTTTTTCACTGACTTAAAGCAACACTTGAATTTCTCTTTTCCCTTTGGAATTTTAGGTCAAATGATGAAGTTTTCGGCACTCTTTGCAGGGATTGCATGACAGGGCATTTGGCCACGGAAACCATGACTGCACCTGAAGAAATCAACTGACGAATTTTTTGAAAATTTTATCACAAATGACACTGTTTGACTTTTCTTCAAAACAAAGTTTTGAAGAACAGTCGAAATTTGTCCACATGACGATGAAACTCTTTGAATCATAACTTTGTAAGGGCCTCACTCTGGCTTGCATGGCTTTATTGGACATGGTTGAAGACCAAATTGATTAATCCCTAGACCTAATTATCGAAAATGACTTTTGTCCATTAAAGGACCAGACCTTGACTGTCATGGACTTTAGTGATCATTGAAAAAATACCTAAGCCAGCAGGAGCCAGACATGAGGGGAAATGACTAGCATGACCTTTTCCATCAGATTATGGCATGCTCCTAGTGGAATGCAACTGGGTGAATGGAGCGGGACTCCTAAAAATGAAATGCATAAAGAGTTTTGATCTCTGACGGAGGACTGACCAGACCGACTCTAACACCTCGAAAGGACTCATCCTCAATGACTCCTAGTAACCATTGTTGTATACGAACTCAACTAATGGAAGATACTCCTCCCATTTCCTCTGTTAGTGCATCACATACATCCTCAACATATCTTCGAAGATTATGTTGACCCTCTTTGTTTGACCATCTATCTGCGGATGATAAGCTGTGTTGAAGGCCAACTCTATACCCAATCCTACAAATAGCTCCTTCCAAAACTTGGAAGTGAACTTTGCATCACTGTCCAACACAATCTTCTTTAGAACACCATGTATTCTCACTATCTCTCTGATGAACACCTATGCTACCTTACTAGCTGAATATGTAGTCATTAATGGAATGAAGTGAGTTATCTTGCTCAACCTGTCAACCATGACCATAATATAATCATGCTGCCTCACTGTCCTTAGAAGACTTGTAATGAAATCCATGGAAATGACCTCCAATTTCCATTCTGGAATCGCTATAGGATGTAGTAGACCATTTGGATGCTTGCACTCCACCTTTACCTACTGACAATATAAGCATCTAGCCATGACCTCATCCACTTCTTTCTTTAGATTTGGCCAATAATAAAACTTCTTTACTGCCGTCAATGTCTTTTGATATCCTCGATGACCTGAATACGGTTTCACATGAAACTCCCTCAAGATAAGCTTCTTGAGCTCACTTCAATTTGGCACATAGATCATGTCTCAACCTCACAAAGCCATCTTCCATGAGATGATAGTCTGCATTTTGATCACATGTACCTATACCTGCACCTCTACCTATACTATGTTGTAACCTATGGATGATCTCCATGTATTTGTCATCTTGTCGACTTGCCTACAAAATCCTATCCTGTAACTTTGTCCCATAAGAGCTTATAGTTGCTAAATGATTTTCTTATACCTTCCTGCTAACAGCATCTACAAATCGATTCTCCTTCCCTTTGATGTATCTAATCTCAAAGTCAAACTCACTAAGGGTAGCCAACCATCTAGCTTGCCTAACATTTAGATTCAAATGGTCAAACAAATACCTCAACCCACTATGATCACTCATCAATGTAAACCTCCTGCCCATAAGATAATGTCTCCACATCTTCAATGTATGTATAATCGTTTCTAGCTCAAGATCATGCGTCAGATAGTTCTGCTCATGCTCATTCAGTTTTTGTGACTCATAGCACACTACCTGTCCTTCTTGCATACGAACTCCACTAGGTCTCCTTTTGCAAGCATCTATACACACCACAAACTCCTGGTCCGGATCCACAATCTTTAGCACTGGTGCATGCCTCAACAACTTCTTAAGATGCTCAAAACTATCTTCACATTCTTTTGTCCATTCAAAATTCTTACCTTTCCACTGCAATGATGTGATAATATATGCAATGCGTGAGAAGTTCCTGATGAACCTCCTATAGTGACTTGCCAATCCCATAAATGATCTCACCTCATCTACATTCTTAGGAGCTGCCCATTCCATGATGGCCCTTATCTTTTCCAGATCTACTGCTATTCCTTCCTTGGAGACAACATGTTCCAATTAATGTACCTCAGTCTGAAAGAAGATGCACTTGCTAATATTAGCATACAACTGATGCTCTCTTAACAATCTCAACACTACTGCTAAATGTTCAGCATGTTCCTCCTCATTCTTAGAATATACTAGTATATCATCAATCAATACAATAACAAACTTGTCCAAATAAGGACACAACATGCTATTCATGAAACACATGAATGTAGCTGGAGCATTAGTTAAGCCAAATGGAACAACAACAAACTCATAACACCCATACCTGGTCCTGAACACAGTCTTGAAGATATCCTCTTCCTCGATGCATATATGATGGTATCCCAATATTAAGTCGATCTTAGAGAACACTGTTGCTCCCTTTAGCTAATCAAACAAATCATCAATCCTCGGAAAAGGGTACCTATTCTTGATTGTTACCTTATTCAATTTCCTGTAATCAATGCACAATATAAGAGTACCATCTTTCTTCTTTACGAATAACACTGGTGCACCCCAAGGTGATACACTAATTCTGATGTATCCTTTGTCCAACATTTCCTTTAGCTGCAACTTCAAATCTACCAACTTAGGCGTCCTCATCCTGTAAGGTGCTTTCGATGCTATAGCTATCCCTGGCACTAACTCAATAGAAAAGTATACCTCCTTGTGAGGTGGAAACTCTGAAATGTCCTAAGGAAATACATCTTGAAACTATTGCAAACCTGGGTACCTACTAAACACATCAACATCATTAATCTCCTTACCCTTGTCACTCGAAATGTGTATTACAAACATCGCACAACCTTTTCTACAACTACACCTAGCCTGCATAGCAGTAACCATCCTCACTCATGTAGGCTTATTCTTTCCTTGCAAGGTCCTCTTTTCCTCACTATCATCCACACACATAATGGCCTTGTCGAAGCAATCCACTTTGGTTATGTAAAGGTATAGCCAACCCATACCCAAAAGCATATTATACGATCCCAATGGCAATACATTCAAATGCACTACTGTAGGCATACCATTTAACTCAAATGAAAAACATCTTTCCCAATGGTGAACTCACTTCTTTGTACCTATATTGGTCAACTATACCAACCAAGATTTTGCATGCACTTCTTTTCTCAAACCACACTTATCCATTAGGTTAGGATTATTATAACTATAGCTAGATCCAAGATTAATCAAACTAGAAACAACTTGATCAGAAAGCTTATTGTCCATCTCAATGATTGATGCTTGATGATCCACCTACCTGTTGTCCACAGCTGCATCAATCTAAGGAATTCTATGACCAACATCACCAATTGCATGCGCCTCCTGAGAACTCTAGATCTAGGGTCTACCACCACTTTGATACTACGGACAATCCCTCTTATGATGATCCCTACTACATATCCAACACTATAATAGTTCCTTACCACCACCTCTAGCCTACTGCTCTCCATGTCCCTTCTTAGCTGTATTGAATTTCTTGTAAGGAAATGCATTATGTTTCTCACTTGCATCTTGAGGTCTTCCTCGCTTTGGTGGGCATTTTCCCTTAGCTTTATCATTTCTTTTCAAGCCATGTTTAGGCTCAAATTTTTTCTTCGACTGCTCATAAGAATGCTTCAACTTTTAGATGGCCTCCTCCAATGATCGAGGCTCATCGAACTCAATCTGGTCTTTGTATGCAACTGGAAATCCACTGATGAATCTCTAAACCTTGTCCTTCTCCTCTTTGAGGTAAGGCACATATCTCAATAGATCCAAAAAAATGCTAGTATACTCCTCATCTATCATAGAACCCATCCGCAACTCATAAAACCCCTTAGCTCTATCATCATAATACCTCTCAGACAAGTACTTATCCTTGAAGAGATTTTCAAACACGTGCCTAGTCAACTCGTCCTCATGTATGTCCTTGAAATTCTTCACGTCTTCCCACCAAATATCTACTTTACCTTTGAGACTGAAAAGGTTTGTCCTTGCTTTCATGTTTTCTGAGTAATCATGCAATCTAAATAATTTCTGCATGCCAAGAAACTAAGCCTTTGCATCCCATGATTTCTTCTTCTCTCCATAAAATGTAGGTGGCTTTGCCTTCATGAACTCATCCAAAAAATATCCCCTATCGGTCCTCCTGTACAGATGATAGTGATGAGGATCATGATGTCTATTAAAACCAGAACAAGAGTAATACCTGTGTCTGTCAACCCTCCTATCTGGAGTGTCCAACAACTTTCCATCTCTGATAGTGTCAGATATATCTAACCTATGATTACTATGAGACCTACTTCCATATGCCCCATTAGTTCTATCCTCATGTCCATGGCTGATCCGAAGAGGTCCTTGTTGCTGCAAATCTGACAAACTCCAAAGTAATATCACATTCACCTCTACTTGTTTCTCTTATGCCTGCATGATTTTGTCGTTGTCTACTTTGCAACTCCTTATTTCCTCCTTTAGGCTTCTCAAGGTGTCTGCTAATTCAAAAGAGTGCCCACACCACACTACCCATCTGATTCATAGGGAGATTCTATGTGGTCTACCACCTTGCTGGCCATCTAATCTCTTTCTTGCAAGGCATACCATGTCAGCTAAGCTAAACCACCATAAATCAACATACCTTAGCATACTCAGGGAGGATACCTTGTTTGCAATATCATCAAATCAGTGTCATACATTTACAATGTTATCCTCTACAATGTCCCAGGATGAGGAGGAGATCGAAAGAGGTAACTTCGAACCACTTGCAATTTAGCAACTAGCCCTACTAAACCAGAGAGGTATCTCTCTAAGGATTTCTCATTCAATAACTGGAAAGAAATGGATTTTAGGCTAGATATAATAGTTTAGGTTTGAGGTTTTGAAAATTTAGGGTTTTTAGGTTGTCGGACCAGAGATGAGAAATAAAAATTACGTTAAGGTCTTAAAGTTTTGCAGTAGCAGGCATAAAGAGGAGCAAGATAACAATGTATTGTTATGGATTTAAGATTTTGGTCAATGTAGTGTAGGTTCTGAAGGCTTAAGAAAACATAATGAGCATGCATTACCATGAATTCATTAATCTAGAAGAAGAGATACCTAAACATCATTTTCCACATAAACAGAGCTTTGAATCTAAAGAATTTTGCCTATATGATTGTATGGAAAATCACATGAAGGAAGAAAAGCATGTTAAGAGAGATAAATTCATTAATAAAAAACTGATATGGAAGAGAAACAACACCACATACTCACTGCACAAGTATTCCTAAAATATAGCTGCAACTGCTCCTTGATTAACTATATGAAAGCATAAGATACAAGTCCTCTCCTCTGAAGTCCAACCCTTCTCTCTGAATGAGAAATGATATATATAGAATAGAATATACCATTTCCCCACCTTCAGGGGTCGAATCCCTAAGTGGTGAAATACTTCGCAAGATTCTCTCAACCAACATGAGAGAGTGAGAAGGTCAAAAACATACTCTTCTCTTAGACTTTCATTTGAGTTTTGCTTCATTTTTTAGGCCTAATTAAGCACAAAAACAACCTATCATGCTAATTAATTCAATAATTACATAATAAAGTCTTTAAATCAAAATTACATCACAAAACCAAGATCTGGTGAAATTAGACTGAAAAAGACTGCTACAACTATAAGCGTAGCGCACTTAACTATAGGCGTAGTGCAATCTTGAAAGTAGATTTTGGAAAGCTTCCTGAAGTCAAATTTGAAAACTGAGAGAACGCTGAACTACAATTTTCTATCTAGTTTCCAGAACAACTTGAATTTTTGAAAATGACCCATGGGAAGGCCTTCAAAAATGGTTTCTCCTGAGGTGACTCCATAAGCATAGCCCTTGCTTCAGAATAGTGGCAGAAAGTGACTTTTTTGCCTGTTTGTTGGCTTTTTCTCCTAACCAGTTTGTTGACATGCTTCAAAAATTATATATATGAGATCCTCAGGGTAATATCTATCCAAGGATATAGATTTTTAGGCATTTGGAGCTCTGTGGTGAAAGCGTAGCACTAAGGCACTGCGCTTATACCTTTCACTTTGTTTTTAAAACAGTAAAAAATCATCAAAATTTTGAAATGATAAAAATTTCTCCAAATCCTCTCAAAGTTTTTGAGTGAAGCTATAATATGATATTCTATGCCATGAGGAATGGCTCAAAAATTAAATCAAGCTTATCCTTTTCCTTTTGACCTATTAGGGTTTCCTTGAGCTTCTTCTTCAAATGCTTGATTTTGACTTGCAATACTTTGTTTCTTGTGTAGTAATGCATAGCCATATGCCTTTGCAATTTATTGTCCTTGTTTTCCTTCTTGAGGAGCTTCTCCATGTGTCCATTGAGCTCATCAAGCCAATATACCCTATCTTCATTGATTTCTCTAGTGATCAGGTCATCTACCATAATATGTTATTTTGGTGGAGAAACCTCCCTTTGTAGCTCAAAGGCTCTCTTGGATGCTCTTGTTCTTGGTCTCCTTGATGTATTTTTCTTTCCTTTACCTTTTGACACTTTCATTTTAGCAACTACTTTTCCCTTTGCATCTTCCTTCTTTGAAATAGCTACTTGTTTATCTTGGATCATTTGGTTCATTTTCAATTGCATATTCTCTTGTTGCAAGCATGCTATTAGAGCATTTGCCTCTATCAACTTGCCTTCCAATCTCTTGATATCAGTCTCCCTATCCCTTATGATCTAATCTTAAATTCTACCCTCATATCCTTTCCCCATATCTGACACATTTGTACCTGGCTGAGAGAACTCCTCCTGTTGTGAGGAAATTTTCTATTCACCTATTCGTGGCGGAAAAAGTCGTTTGTGCGGACACAACTGACCTCCCTAGGAGTCTAAACTCTCTAGCGACAAACAAGACAAAATGGAGTGATCTTTCTCTAAATATACCTTTTAAAACATGAAAACTACAAGTGTTTAGGCTTACCTTATTCCAAAACGCTGTTGTTGTAGTCCGTCCTTGCCGATCCGGATGAGCTCCTCCTTCACATCAATTCCTGCAACCACAAACAATCAAACAATTACCAAGCACTTGCATCTCATATAATAAAACATATATTCAACATGCAGACCAAGGAACACATGAAATAACTCATTAACACAAGCTATTGAGAAAAATAAACCAGTTTGTATTAATAACGAAACAAAGAAACTCTTACAACCTGGCCTTGGTGTTGTGCAAGTTCCTCCCAGGGTCCATCAAGGGTTTTCCTCTACTTTGACAAAGCTCACCCACTTCCAAGTAGAATCAAGCAAAGACAATCTCTCCTCACAAGGTTCTAAATGGGAGTCCTAATTCCTGCAGCATTTACCCAAAGAAAATGTATAGCTCCAACCTCTCCTCCCTCTGGCTCAATGTCTTTATTTATAGTGCTGTAAAGAGGTTATTCAGGTCCACTATCAATGGGATAATCCCCCTCTTTGGGTGGGATAGCTCCCTTATTGATGGGATAAGTTCCCCCTTAATAGAGATACATGAACCAACTGGAGGCGCATCCAATTCATCAAACCGACCTCTAGAAAGTTCTAGAAGTAACCACAAGTAACTTTTTTAAGATGAAACTCGCGCATTTTGCCTTTTACAGAAGGACGCACCTGTCCCTTAACATACAGAGCGTCCAAGGACGCACCTTTTGTGAACATGGTCAGCGTCCCCGCAGGTAAGGCTAGAGAGAACCTGCGACCCCAGAGATAAACATATTTTTTACAAGACTTTCTCTCTTCTTTGAGTTTGAGATGGATAACAGAGGCATAAGACTTGCCTAAGAGGGTAGCATGACTGTTGATTTGAGCCATACTAACTGTAAGTAGTCAAGGTGACATTTTTTAGTGTAACAGATTGCCCCCTAAAGTGCGAAGCCTGGAATAGATTTAGGGTTTTGTAATTCTAGGAAGGGTGAAGCGCTTTATCATTTCAAGGATTGTCTTGTGGATGGCCTGGTTGGAACCTGCAATTTCCAACACAAAATACATGGATAAGATTATATCATCACTGAGGTAGGCATTCCCATACTCAGATTCAAAACTTTAACTAATGGACTAACTATTCTGATACAGGAATGATCTTGCAGTACATCATTTTTATAGACTTTTGTAGACACAGTATGGACGCAGCCATCTGTTTATGATTAGTCTACATAGATAATGAATACAAAACTCCTCGCAGCCTGGATGGTAGAAACTAGATCCAGGGTCTTCACTTCTACTCCCCGAATTGGTACGATTCTAGCCATGTGATTAAATGATTCGATGTCGAACATGTTAGAAACCACTTGATTACCAGTCGATGATGCAAACTGTTAACAAGCGTGAGAGAAACCACCAGTAATGTCAATGGTTCTCAAAGTACCAAGCACAACCCGTGAAATGTGAATAGATGTTTTGATGTCGAACACTTCATGGAATCCTTTGATCGAAAGTCAATGATGTAAACTGACGTCAAAGGCGAGAAACCTGCCATTGATGCATGCAAACTTCAAGGTGCTGTCGATTCCTAAGTCATCTTTCTAGATAATGTGTCGATGTCGATAGAAAGCGACCCGTTGCAGGCAAGCCCACAACACGAAATCATTGTTCAAGTTGAAGAAATGTTGCTGTAAGGACTGACTCAGGGATGGTCAAATGGATGACAAGTATTTTGCAGATGAAAGTTTTTGCTTGCAGACCTCTTGAACACATAACGACACGACAGATGGCTTGGTGACGAATAACTCAAAGTTAATCCCCGGAACCCGGTTAAAGACTTTCAAAGTGGTTTGGTCAACTGTGAGGTAAAAGATTTCCCAACCCAGGTGAATGAAAAAGTGTCGCGTTCAAGAGTGGTAATAAAGTTTCTTCTGAGACAAAAGGTAACAAATAGGTTCATTCTTCTCTCTTTTCCCCCACCATTTCTGGCAAGTACCTCTTTATTTTTAACAAGCTTGAGGAGGATAACATATGCTTGATTATAAGCTCATCCTTCGGACGAGTCCAACCTAGTTTAAATTCGAACCCTAGGAAGGAGTGGTTCGTTCCTGTTTGTAATTGAACAGGTCCTCTACTGTAAAAGTTTAACGAGCCCAGTATAGGAGAAACTCGGTGTTTTTCAATTTTAGAGAGTCTGAAAAACTTAAGAAGACTCCAAGTTGAACTTTTTCGTAGATTTGTGTCCCTCAAGCCCGAAAAAGTATAAAATAATACCTGGGGGAACCGCTTGATCTTGCGACCAAGGAGTACTTTCATAATTAGTGCCACTGACCTGAAAAGTAAAAAGCGGTCAAGGACACGTCGTTTTATTTCTGTATCGAGTTTGAAACGACAAAAACCCGGTAATCTTTTCCTGATTTTACGGTCAGAAAAGAGCTATAAGGGGACCGTCTTTTAATTCCGTTTTAACGAGTGTAAAAGAAACGCTCGGCAATCTTTTCATGTTTTAGGAGTCTGAAAAGGGCTTAAAAGAGAACTCCAAGGTTTCACTTTTTCTTAAGTTTTAACGAGTTCGAAAAAGGGATAAAAATGTACTCATGGTTTTCACTTTTTCGTAAATTTTAATGAGTTCGAAAAAGGGATAAAAATATACTCATATGACCGACTTTCAATTTAATTTACGAGCAGGAAAAGACGGAAAGAACTCGGCATTTTCATTTGTTTTACGAGAATGAAAAATAGCAAAATAATCTCGGGATTTTCATGAGTTTAACGAGTCTTGAAAATAACTGAAATTGACTCGAGATAGGTTTCATTTTTACAAAAGCTTGAAACAGATAAAAACTATGCTTCAAATTAGTTTCATTTTTACACAAGCTTGAAACAGAGATAAAACTGTGCTTGATGCCCCCTAAGCATAACTGTTAGAGCGCATGCCCCCTAGCTTCATTTCATTCAACTAAGGTGGATGAAATGAAGGTTCAAGAACGAGATCATTTGAAAGACTCGACCTAAAACTGTAAGAAAATTATGCAAAAACTGAAATAACTAACCTAAACGTACAACCTAACATCTATGAGGTCTAGTCAAACTCTCGACTCAATTAGAGGAGGATTTGTTTCATTTTTTAAAGAGCTTGACACAGGAAAAGAACTATGCTCGGATTCGGTTTCATGTTTACACAAGCTTGAAACGAAAAACTATGCTTGTTACAAGTTCACATGCCCCCGGCATAATGATGCAAATCAAGGTACATGCCCCCCAAGCTTCATTGCATTCAATGAGGTGGATGGAATGAAGCTTTACTTTCAAAATCTTGGAAAGACTCGTGGGAGTTGTTTCATTTTTTAGTGAGCTTGACACAAGACAAAGAACTATGCTCATAACTACTTTCTACAATCTACCTAACAAAAAACTATACTCTAAAAAACCTTGATTCATTTTTTAACGAGCTTGACACAAGACAAGGAACTATGCTCATAAAATCCTTGATTCATTTTTTAATGAGCTTGACACAAGACAAGGAACTATGCTCAAAACTACACTCTATAATCTACCTATTTAACCGACCCTTGTTTCATTTTTAAACGAGCTTGACACAAGACAAGGAACTATGCTCCAGAAGTTCGCATGCCCCTAGCATAATGATGCAAAGCGAGGTACATGCCCCCCAGGCTTCATTGCATTCAATCGGCTGGATGAAATGAAGGTTTACTTTCAATATTTAACTTGAAAAGGGAGTTGTTTCATTTTTTAAAGAGGTTGATGCAAGAGAAGAACTATCCTCATACCTGATTCATTTTTTAACGAGGTTGACTCAGTAACAGGAACTATCCTCAAACCTGATTCATTTTTTAACAAGGTTGACTCAGTAACAGGAACTATCCTCAAACCTGATTCATTTTTTAATGAGGTTGACTCAGTAACAGGAACTGTCCTCAAAACCCTACTTTCTACAATCTACCTACATATCCTAAAATCTAGCTGATTCATTTTTTAATGAGGTTGACTCAGTAAAAGAACTATCCTCATTACAGCCTATTTCATTTTTTAACGAGGTTGATACAGGAAAAAACTATCCTCGTAACATTGATCATGGCTTCCAACTGGAGGAAAGACATGTCAATGGACACACCTTGATCATGGCTTCCAAGAGGTCTTCATCCGAAGGAAGAATACTTCTTGGGAAGGAACACATGTCAAGGGACTCAAAAGGGATAAGAACATCGTGTTCAAGTAATCCCATAGAGTTTTCCATGTCAATTACCGGAGCTAAATCAAAGGAAGATGAGCAAACAGTGAGAGGCTCACTTACGTCGGTAACTGAAAACATGGGACCAGTTGCCACATAATTAACCCGTGGCAGGGTAGATACCACTTTAGACTCAGGAACATTTAGGGCTGTCATATTATTGGTAGTTGAGACAAGACTAGGGAACGAAAGCTGGTCTACAGTCATAATACTGCCATTGTGAGGGAAAGACATCACGCGAAAGAGTGTCGATACGACAGCTTTCATTGCATAAACATAGTCTCGCCCAAGGAGTAAATTGAAATCCAAGGGACCTCGAACCACCATAAGATCAATACAGACAGTTTTACCTTCCAAGGTAATAGAAAACTTAGGAAGGATTCCTAAAGGTTCACTAATTGTTCTGTTAAAAGCTTTCAGATTCTGCGTAATAGGCGCAAGCTGAGGGGAACCCAAAGCTTTCCAAACAGCTGAGGATAAAATACTAACAGAAGCACCTTCATCTACCTGAGTACGATGTATGTCCCTACCACCAGCCTTGACAATGATTTGGAAAGGGATGGAGGAAGGAAGACGAGGTTCTGTCAGTCTATTCCAATCAAAGGAAAAGACCTCAGTACTTGGAGGGGGTTCTGTAGAAACAGGTGAAATGCCCCCCGGCATAGAAGAATCTGATGTAACAAGAAGAACCTGAGCGGTATGAAATTGACTCTCGAAAGGGAGAGTGTGATCGACCGAATGTGAAATTGAATCGACCACTTGATCAACTAACGGATCATCAACCTGAGTGACATGAGTTTCACTCTCCAATGGGAGAGTGTGATCGACTGTACTTGAATTTAAATCAATCACTCCGTCAGTTGACGGTAGGTTGGGAGAAAGTTTACGGTAACCAGTTGGAAATTCTTGCTGTGGAACAGTAAGTTTTTCCAACAATGTTGAGGCTTCATCCATGTGAGGGCAAATGTGAGTTTGATGACTCCCTTTGCATAACTTACAAGGAAACCTAACTTTACCCTTTTTCCCAGAAACCTGACTATCACTGGTTGATGGATCAACGGAAAGTTGATGGGATTTTTCTGACCATACTTCCAAGACCTTTGGAATACCAGGACAATTGACAAGGAAGTGGTCACCCTTACAAAGCCTGCAAGGGTATTTGGGTTTACGATGCATGTCGGAATTTTCCTCAACACAACTAACACTTACAGCCATGGTTGGTTGGTTGACCTCTTTCTTATCTTGCTTCTTCTTCTTCTTCTTCTTCTTCCCTTTCTTCTTCTTCTTAGCCTCCTGGTTACTAACATCAAGGCTTTTACCAGGCGAAGAGGAAGAAATGGAGGAAGAAAAATTAGGCGAAGAAGGTAAAGGGTCAACAGAAGGTTGGTGATGTTGAGATGGTGAACTCTGTTGAGGTGAAGCATCCGGTTGAGATGGAACAATTGGAGTATTTTGGGCCAACGAAGTTGAAAATAACCATATCGGTAAACCTATTGTAAATCCAGGTAATGACAAAGTAGCCATATAAGGAGGACCAACATTTCCAAAGTAAGGAAAAGTACTAGGATTCTCATTAGGAGGGGTTCCTAGGTTGATAAATTCCGGAACATTTGCCATTATATTCAACTTCAGTGAATTTTATTAACAATTTAAAACTAAAATTAACAATTCACAATTCACACTTAACAACTAAAATTCACAATTCACACCTATGGTCTCTAAAAGTAAAAACAAACAAATTAACACGCGCTATCAAATCTAGGAGTCAAACCACACACAAACAGTAAGCTCTCCGGACCGAAAACACTAGTTGGTGATGAAGCCCAACCTCGCAGAATTCAGTACAGAAATGGCGGGTGGAACAGTTACCCCGGCAACCTGCTTAATGAATAGATCGGCACAAGTTCCTCCACTTTAACCGTCTCGAAGTGAAGTGAACCCCCCGGAAAATCCAAGTGAGTATAACCGACGTCTGCTCCAGGTACAGTGGGACCTTCCCTCCACCGTCACCTCGGTAGAACCCTAAAGATTATGGTCACTAAGGTCACCAACAGTAACAAATACACCTGGGGGAACAGTCTAAACTCCGACAGCACGCAAGGGCAGAGTAGCAAGCTCAATCCCCTTACCGGCTCCTTGACAACAATCCAAGGTTTACCGATAAGTGACCCCTGGCTCCTCGACAATGGTTAATCTGAGGTTTACCGTTTGTAATACGTACTGTCTGGCGTCGTTCCCAACGAGGGGGGAATGATCCCCTCACTAGTTCGGACACGAGCTCGTGCTTCTCCTTTAAGAGGAGCTTTCCCAGAGTGCAATTGAAACAATTGGATTTATTCTACTCAAGATAAACTATCTGTTTGGTTTTGTAGTCTTGGAGAGTTAAGTACTTACCTACTCCAAGACCCTAGCCTAAGCTATGTTGGTGTTTCAGAGCCCTAGAAATGTAAAAATTACTAGATGAATTTTAATTAAGCGCTGTGTTATTAAGGCTGTTATTACTCAAATGGGTAAATGGAGATGAAACCAATGGTGTTATGACCCGACTCAACTGAATGCAATCGAATATGATAATGCAATCCTTTCAATTCGATGAATCCTAACTAGAGTAAGGAGAGAGTTTCCATTCACTTCCAACAATGCAAAAAATTGATCATTAAGAGAAAATTTAGCAAATTCTCTAATGCACTAATTTCATCAAGAAAAACTAATGCAAATCAATTCCAAACCAATTTTTATTTTTATTTTTGTGTAAATTCAAATCAAAGAAAGCTGATCTAAATCTACGATTGATTTTTCAGAATGTAAACTATGCAATTGTAATCTATGCACAATTCACATGAAAAGTATGCAAATGTAATCTATGCACATTTTTCATTCATATTCTGAAACTGAGAACTCTAATTATGCAAATGTGATCTATGCAAGAGAATTCTCAAACACAAGATGATTCTAATGTAATCTAAGAACCAATCAAGTGCAAGTCGAGAAAATTGGGTGAGAGTTCCAAAGATCAAAACATAAAAACACTCAAAGGCGATTAACACTCATACACAATTTAGCCCCCCCCGGCGAATGAGGGGGAATTTTTTTTTGCAAAAATGAAAGCAAAAAGATGCAAAATTGTGAAAGGAATGAGAGAAACCTGCAAGTAATGATCAAAGGAAATCAAATCAAGAATTTCTCAAGAAAGAGACTCAAAACACCCAATTGATGAAAGCTAAGAGCAGGAACAAGCTTAGGTGAAGATTCTGGACAAGGGACTAATGAATCTGGGCAGAAAAAACTAAGAAAAAACAAAATCTAAAAGCAATTAAAGCAAAAATGGAGTTTTCCTAAACTTTTACAGGAAGACGCAGGCAACCCGTTAGCACAGGTGCGGGCCCGCTCTGTGCACACAGCAAAAGTGCGTCCAGGGACGCACTGTGCAGCACTCAGAGGATGCGTCCGTCTGAAAAACTCAAGAAAAACCAAAATAAAACTAATCCTAAGCTAACCCACCCAGAGACAGAATCACAGAGCCAAAACCAGAAAAATAAACCAATTTTCTCAAAGCAAAGTTCACATAAAGGAAAAGACTCTCTCATTAATGGATTCCCCAGTATGGTCGCCAATTTGTCACACGGAATTGGTCAAGGGTGCGGACACGGCTGACCTCCCTAGGAGTCTAAACTCTCTAGCGACAAACAAGACAAAATGGAGTGATCTTTCTCTAAATATACCTTTTAAAACATGAAAACTACAAGTGTTTAGGCTTACCTTATTCCAAAACGCTGTTGTTGTAGTCCGTCCTTGCCGATCCGGATGAGCTCCTCCTTCACATCAATTCCTGCAACCACAAACAATCAAACAATTACCAAGCACTTGCATCTCATATAATAAAACATATATTCAACATGCAGACCAAGGAACACATGAAATAACTCATTAACACAAGCTATTGAGAAAAATAAACCAGTTTGTATTAATAACGAAACAAAGAAACTCTTACAACCTGGCCTTGGTGTTGTGCAAGTTCCTCCCAGGGTCCATCAAGGGTTTTCCTCTACTTTGACGAAGCTCACCCACTTCCAAGTAGAATCAAGCAAAGACAATCTCTCCTCACAAGGTTCTAAATGGGAGTCCTAATTCCTGCAGCATTTACCCAAAGAAAATGTATAGCTCCAACCTCTCCTCCCTCTGGCTCAATGTCTTTATTTATAGTGCTGTAAAGAGGTTATTCAGGTCCACTATCAATGGGATAATCCCCCTCTTTGGGTGGGATAGCTCCCTTATTGATGGGATAAGTTCCCCCTTAATAGAGATACATGAACCAACTGGAGGCGCATCCAATTCATCAAACCGACCTCTAGAAAGTTCTAGAAGTAACCACAAGTAACTTTTTTAAGATGAAACTCGCGCATTTTGCCTTTTACAGAAGGATGCACCTGTCCCTTAACATACAGAGCGTCCAAGGACGCACCTTTTGTGAACATGGTCAGCGTTCCCGCAGGTAAGGCTAGAGAGAACCTGCGACCCCAGAGATAAACATATTTTTTACAAGACTTTCTCTCTTCTTTGAGTTTGAGATGGATAACAGAGGCATAAGACTTGCCTAAGAGGGTAGCATGACTGTTGATTTGAGCCATACTAACTGTAAGTAGTCAAGGTGACATTTTTTAGTGTAACAATCCTTTCCCCATATCTGACACATTTGTACCTGGCTGAGAGAACTCCTCCTGTTGTGAGGAAATTTTCTATTCACCTATTGTAGGCTTGGCCTTTTCAACAATCTTTTGAGCAAACACAAGCCTATCACCTCTGGAGTATGTCTGAGTCACTTCTGCCCTGTATTTCCTCTTGGTTGGTCTGCTTGAAGAGGCAACCTCTTGTTGTACTAGTGAGATTGAAGGTGTTGTTTCATCACTAGACCTAGTTAAAGATGATGGAGGAAAAGATGAACTTGAAAAGTGATCCCAAGACAGATTGTCCTATGATAACTAATGAAAAGCTAGCAATTTTGATAATCAATGATGAAACAAACTATTGTGGTGATTCTCTGCCAGCTTTTGCACCTTTTTCTGTCATTTTAATCAGACTTTTGTACAGATAATGAGACAAATTGATTTGTTGAACACCGGTGAAATGCATAAAAAGATTCATGTGGTACTTATACAGCCCTGAATACCTTCCCTCACATGTGAAGTATTTCATGATCATTTTCCTGAGAGGGGTATATCTTTCCAACAAATTTCTGAAAGGAGAAATATATATTGGAGCTGCCTTGTATGGTGCCTTTAGGTACATATTGTAATTTTGAAGGTCAAGGTCTTCTCTCTTGAACCAAATTTTTGTAGTGTTTGGAATCCCTATAGTTGCGGAGATAAGTTTCCTTGAAATAGTGAATTGAACTGCTTCTATGGTCACTTTATCCTTTCTAAGTTTGGTGGAAAAAACACTAGTCAATTGATCATGATATTTCAATTCCTCAATTCTCTGGAAGAATGTAAGACAAATTGCATCTTCAAATGATTTCCTAATGAAGGGAGATGATAAGACCTCATGGGTTGAGGTAGGTTCATGTCTAATGACATGTCCTCCCCTATGCTTCCTTTGTTCATAGGTTTCAGATTCCATGTCAACACTTAGCTCTTAGGATAGAAACTAGGGTTTTGACTGTAGGAAAAACAGAGGATTTTCAATAGCTGTGAGGGAGTTTAGGGAAATGAGGGGGATAGGGAAATGGAAAATTCTAGGAAAATTTGGAGGGATAGTGAGGGATTTTAGGAAGCTAAGGAAAGTGGAATTTCAGGATTTGGGTGAATGGAAGGGTTCCAAACAAGGAAAACACAGTCATGTGGTTTGAAAGGTGTAGTGTGTCTAGGGTTTAGGTAGAATTGATGAGTTTTGAGAGTGGTTTTGATGGAGGATGTCTAGGAGGGTATGTTTAAGATATATGATGGTGTGAAAGAAGTAGGAAACAAGTTTTAACAACAATTCCCCATGGAAATCATGAAATTTGGAAGATTGATTTCAAAACCCTAGGAGAGGGAAATGAAGCATTGCAATCACAATTAAGAGAACTAAGAGACTATTGAGCTTCGTGAGATACCACCAACCTGTATTTTCTACAACACAACCTAAATTTAATGGAAGAAATCACTGCAAAGAGGTTTTCAGCCTTGGAATGAAAATGTAGTAGTTGTTAGGATTTATGAATGAGATGACAAATTTTGATGACTTTGACCCTAATGACCTAATGGTGAAACTAAGCTGAATGAGGACCATGATAATGTGAATGAGATGATGATGATGACTTCTCAGTGATGGCACATCCAACTAAGTGATGGCAATGACCGAAACATGAAAATTTTGAAAGGAGCAACAATAGGCCTAGACACACTAGGCAGTGACCAAATTTTTATTTTGATAACCTAATGAAATGATAAAAATTTTACTTTGAGACCCTAACAAATAACTATGTAAGAGCATTTGATCGTCGGTGACTGACATGACTAATAGGCACTAACATTGGCTCCAGATAAGGATGGAAGCTCCTTGGAGGTGTTAAGAACGCCGTAGACCAAGTAGCATTATTCATTGGGCAATGGAGTCAAAATGAGAAAGACTAGACTCAAACTAAAAACTGATTGACTAACTGAACTGACTTGACTATAAAAAAACACTGACTGAACATAGTTATGGCAATAGACCATCAGGATCTTAAGGCCTTAACCTTGGGCTTCAAATCCCGATGATAACTGCCCACCTGTTGAAGATGTATATAAAATCATGTGTAATGATCCCTCCAGTGTAACCAATCCAGCAGATGGCTACCTACTTGAATTTTTCTTGTACTTTCCTTGAGCAGGTAGAAAAAACAAAAGCTAGGCAACTCTAAGTGTCCATTGAAGATGTGCTCATGATCCATAAATACAAGAAATTCCTTGTTCCCTGTTGACGGTAGCAAATCAATGTAAGAATCCTTAAAAATCTAAAATGTTACCTTGTCTTGAAATCTATCAAAAATAGAAGTACTCCTTTCATTTTGATATGAAAGAATACTTGGTTGTTGATCCATAGGAAGGCATAGGGAAGCATGACTTTTTGCTACCTGAGTGTTGGCTGTAAATTCCTCAAGCATGAAAAACTCTGATTCTATCTCTCGCATACTATCTATCTCATACTCATCCTCTTCTAATTCATATTATAAATCATCCTAGAAAAAAAAAACATTCTTCAAGATTATGAAACATGTCATCCCTATCTTCTTCATGAAAGAAAACAATCCATGTTAGCTGATCTCCTTGCAGGAAATATACATAACAAATTGGCTTACTCACAAGAACTTCTTGTATAGTTTCAATGGAAGAAATTTCACTCACACATTCTTGAGTATGTGAACACTGCAAACCTGCCGTAACTTAGGTTGTAACATGGTTTTTCAGGAGCTGATATCTTTCATCTTAAGACAGAGGAGAACACTGAGTTTTATAGAAATCAAAATTGGCTTGGTGATTTTCATTTTCAAGATCAGGATTAGGCCTTTCTCTTTTTTAATCCTAGTTTGTTTCATCCAAGGAGGAAGTTGTTATTTCTTGTTGGGAGGAAAAATCATAAAGGGATTCTAATATATCTTCTTCCATACATTCTTCATCCCCATACGAATTTTCAAGGAATTTAATGAAATTTTCATAAATCTCACAACATCTATCCATCATTGATAAGGAAAAATTGCATCTTTGATAATTGAAATAAAAATGAATGAAAATCCTTTAGAGAACATAAACTAGCAGATGGTAGACTCTCATACAATTTCCTTGCTATTTCCTCCAAGGTAGCCATGGAGATCTTCATCAAACAATCTTCAGGAAACTTAATATTTAATATGTGAATATGAAAATGAAATTTGACCAAATGCAAACTAGCATCTTCTCCATCCTGACCTTTAAATTTTGGTAGCCCTGTTTGCCAATCTATACAAGGAATACGATTCAGAAAACCAGGAATATGAGCTCAATTCATAGGAGCATACCTTCGAGCAGTTGAATCCATCTTGAAAACAGTTAAGTCACCAAGAAGTTCTTCAAACTACCGATTTTTGAACAATGGAGTCACTGTGAGAATTCTGAACCTTTGGATTCTCCGACACTGGAGTCGCCAGATGGAATATGCACAACCTTTCTTGTGTCTGATCATTGTTCGCCATCAACAATCAGATCTGATCCTTGTCATTCTTTCCCA